>JARJDU010019596.1:0-17045 GCA_030264695.1 Lissagria laeviuscula | reverse complement strand
ATGTAGGTTCGGCTCCAACCACGGCTAGGATCGGACTACGCCTATCCTCCAGGATTCGCAGCCATTATACCCAAAAAGAAGTGGGACCAGAAGAAGTGGGAGTTCCATTATCATTAGTACTTCGATCACTAATGACTATCATTCCATTGACTTTCATTGATCATCCATCATCATCGTCCATGGTGGGTTACTAACTACAGTACTGCTAAGTCTCAATCAATGTACTTCATTGACTCATATGCATTCCTGCTATGAACCATTGAAGTACATTATCGATTGACACTTATGCTTATGCCTTTTGCATTTACTAGTTCCTATTACCGTATTGAATAACGCTTATTCTATTTGACGAATTCCTGCTATGAACCATTGAAGTATATTTTTGATTGACTTATGTCTTTTGCATTTACTATTTCCCCTATTGAATGACGTATATTTTATTTTAATATTAAGTTGAATTTAAACTTTAATTCTGAAAGACCAAAAACGTATTTTTTAATTTTTACCGGCCGCAGGATTCGAACCTGCAACACTTGCTCGAGAAGCAGTCACTTTAACCACTAAGCCACCGGCTGTTCCTGCTGAAACAAGTTTGAAACTTATATTTGTAGTAAGATTTTTTCGGACTTTAAAAAAATTTTTACTCGACCGCATATGCAGACATGTTCTGCATATGCGATCGAGTAATTTATTTATTTTCTCCTGCAAATTAATGAAATAATACGAAGATAAATTCCATATTAGATAATTATTTATTTTCTTCATCACTAATATATATATTTGCGCATAATTTACAGGAATTGTCTAAGTCAAATACAACTTTGAATGCATAGAGTGCACCGTATTAAAGAAAATGTAATTACTCATGTAAATTATATAAATACGCTTTCTAATGCCCAAACTTTAAAATTACTTCAATTGAATGTCCAAAAAATATTCCGCATGTAAATAAAATTAGCAATTTTAAGTAAAAATAAAGAATGTAATTTTTAATCAGTTGACAAGGCTCAAAAAGCGTAATTACTTGATACCGGGATATGAACGTTTATAATCTGTGGCTATGTCTGCTGATTCTGCAATTTCGTACGTTTTTTGGGACCTCTTTTCTTGCTGAATTACAGGTGAAACTCTTCTTGCTACCATCCAATTTGGGCCTTCGTCTACTTCCGTTTGTTACACCACTCTCAACGTGAATATTGTTCTGTCACGTACTTCCTGCTGGCTAAATCCTTGCGAGGATCTGCATTGAACTACCTGCAAAGGGATGTAATTAATATCGTTCAAAAGCAGAAGTATCAGGAAAGATTCAAATGCTCCCGCAATTCCGTTACTATTGTGCGCCTAAGATTGTTTTTTGTCTCAACACTTAATAAAACATATTTTTATATAATAATAATCTTTACACTTGTTTTAATTTATTCTATATTCAATTCATAAGATACCACAATACTCCCGCAAAATTTAATCTAATTCATTGATAACATAATCACACAGTAAGTGTTTGCATAGCAGCACAATGTATGTTAGCAGGAATTACGAGACCAACGCCTACATTCATAACATATCCAAATTGATATCAAACATTTATTCATTAGTGTAGTTAGTACAAGCAAATAAGAAATAAATATTTGATGTTAAAATGCGGCGAGGACACATACAAGCTACCCAGTTTACGTCACAAGTAAGTCTCGACTTACCAACAAGTGCACATCTAATATCAGCAACAAGCCTTCAATCCAATCACCAGAAGCGTCCGCAATTGAACAAACAATGTGGCAAAACAAAACGTCTTCAAAGCGTTAATAACAGGATCATGGACAACTCTGCAATTTTGTATTGCCATCGAAGTAACGAAAACCTGGAACTCCGTCCGAAGAGTGTATCTACGACGGACATTTATAAACAACGACCGATAACTGTGTCTCCATCGTTGAACGTGGTGTCCACTTCCATGAAGAATGTCAGTAAGTCTAATAGATCATTGGTGGAAAACCTCAGAAAGGAAGTTCGCGAAGGAAAAGAAGCGTCTCAGGAGCTATCTGGAACGATAGGTCAAAAGATTCATAAAGTACCAGGAAATGGTATCCCAGTGTATGTTTTTGGAGATAGGGATTGTGATGAAGATCAAAGCAGACCTGGGTTTCTTCAAAGAAGTAAATCTTTCGTGATAGACCGAGCTGCCAGTATCCGGAAAAGCTTTAAAGGGAAGAGGAATGTTGGTGTTGCATTGCAGGAACCTCAAAGGATTAGTTTTGTATTCCCACCTGTAGATCCACTTCCATTTTCTTCAGAACTAAAACAAACTAATATTAATAATAATATAAAAAGTAAACCTAAATTTATGTGGTTTAGGCGACGACGACGACCAAGTGAGAAATAAATATCTGATATTAGCGAGATTAATAAATAAACATAACATAAATAATAATTTATAATTAATTTGTGAAATTATTGTATCTATGATCCGATAACATGCTCATTATACTCATGTTTTAATAATCTTACTTGCATGTAGATTGTTTAAAGTAGAGCGTCTTAGGCCATTACTCTAAATTATTATTAATTTTCATTTGTAAATTGTATTATAGGCAATCAAATTTTATTTTCTGTCAAATCTATTTCGAATTTTATTCGAAAACCGAATATGTGCATATTTTATTGTGTTTGATACTCGATGGAAATTTACAATAGAAGAACATAACATAAACAAACACATGAGAGACATAATTGTTCAAATCATTGCATGCACACGCTTAGCAAATATTTATATTATACAAAATAACAATTTGAAAGTTAACTCCATAAATATTATTCATCCATGTAACATTAGATGATAATTTACTAATTAAATAAAGAATTTTAACACCTTTAGGAATGCTGATTACATGTATACGCTTACAAATCTGTCTTATAAATGCGATACAAATGCAATCCATCATTAACTGTCGATATTACAAACATGTTTCTAAAATATGGACGATTTGTTGTAAATATATTTTCTTGTAAGAGTTCAAATTCTTGCTAAATTTCTTAAAATTTATGTGACGCTTGTTTGGTTATTGTTAATTGTAACAATATTAGCCTAATGACAATGCTAGCAATATAAATTTAGATTTATAATAGTTTAGAGTCGTTTACATTAGTCAACAGGCCGTCAAATAGTAACACAACACCAACAAACAGAGTTTTGTGTTGCAACTTATGAAATGTATGCCTAAGTCTCTTCTCAATATACATACAAGACTTTAGTATTAATTTGTACGAACACATTAGATTAAGATTCGATTCAATTAGAAAATCTAGTTTTGCAAAGCAATAAATGCAAAATAATTCCTATCTAATACTAACGTGTTTTTTTTTAATTAATCATTATATGCATGTTTTCAGTTATGTGTGAAATATTTGGTTTTCTTGGAAGTGTAAGACAATATTACTCTAGTAGTATTATTAATAACAAAGATACTGGATGTTTGTCTTTACACAAAATATACCTAATTAGATGTAATAAACCCGCAACTGCTGACTGCGCCTTTCAAATATAGAAAATAGACATGTTGCTTATATTTCATTTCATATCTAGGTTTATTTGTATATAAGACGAATATTCTGAATTGTGAATTTAAGAAATGCTTATTATGTCCTAGCGCAGCCAACAATGGATTATTGCGAGCCTGAATTCTCGCTGTAATTCGAACTACTTGATCGTATATCGCCCTCCATTTGTCCAGAATTCAAAGCCGCCTTAACAATACGAAGAATGAGATATGTCCAGAAAATATGCAGAGCTAGCAGAAGGACAAGCAGACTATTAAAGATGTAATAAGCGAAGAACATTGGGACGATCTTTGGTGCATCAAACATCGTACTAAAAAAAAAAAAACATTAATACAATGTAATTTAAAATTACTCTGTTATTATAAAGATAATGTTTTCCATAATCACTTCTTAATAATCCACATAGGGAAGATGCCAATGCGTGTGATGATCCAAAGTAATGTAAAAATAGCGAAGACAGTATCGCAGAGTTTCTGATAGCCGGCATACTTAGCCATCTTCGCCGCCTCCAGGAAAATATCGGCGCAATCGTGGAGCAATAATACGAGGGAACCAATACGCGTCATATTGCATACCCAAGAAAAGCTCATTAGGGCAATAGTGGCTAAATGATGGACAAACATCTGCCAGAAGTCTTTGTGCATCACATCAAAGAACTGGGAGAAACATAATGCCCAATAGAAAGCCAATGAGAACATATAATACCACCAGATGTCTGCAGACACTGATTGATGGGGATAATTTCTCCTAAAATTAAACAGAATTACTAATGGGTTTACATCTAAATATAATTTGTTATCATCAACTAGTTTATCATCAAAATAAATATAACTTATGATTAAAATACTACAAGTTTTTTTTGTTATTACTGATTAAATTCCAATACTAATCCTGATAACACATCTAGAAGTAGTATTGATCCAATGATCTTGAAATTCATATTTACTTATGACTTACCAACATTTTTGGATATCCCACAACCACTCCTTATCCCACAGAACAACACAGCCATAGATGAATGAAAAAGTGTAATAAAGACATCGCCATGAGGTCTCACAGAATTTAACTAAGGTTGAAGGCTTATCCTGTATCCTTCGTAATCTTAACCATCGTTCTACTTGTCTCTCTGACCAATCTAATTGCTTTGCAAGTCCTTGTACTTGTTTATGTTTAAGCTTTTTAACATGAGAATATGCTTTCTCTAAGATTGCATTTGTTGGTGCTTTCTTTGGTCTATTGGATTTAATTCCTAATGAGATTCCAACTGGTGAAAACCAATATCTAAAAACAATCCAATTAATTAATAAAAATGTGTAACAAATACATAGAATAAAAATTAATACATTTTTGAGGTTATGTAGAGCAAATTCTTAAATATTTATAACAAAAACCAAGAAAAACATACGTTTCCAGAGTGCATCTTATGAGGAACATTACAATCGCTAACGGCAGGGGAAACAGCAGATGTTGGGAATTGGCATGCTGGACGTCTGGATTGGCGCCGGGTGCGATATCCGCCCATGTCGTGTTCGGTGGCAACCACACCACCGGATTCCAGAAGGCATCATAAATATCTCCCATTAAATTCATCTTCGTTGAAAATTGAGTGCTCCCGGAATTAAACAACTGCCTCTAAATTTGGCTATCGACTTTGGTTGATAATCAACGTTCGCTGCACGTTCAAGCGTGCACAGAACGATAACGTCGTTTCGCAACGAGCATCGTCGCTGTTGTTTTACTGAATTCAATGCAACAGTACCAAGAAATCAATCAGTAAATACACCCTGACAGCACCCTGACTACCGACGTTTCAGATGCGGGCACGATGATTTTGAATGATAAGATGATAACACAAAACATGCGACTTTTAGGCTTGATTCACACCCAAGTCAAACCTCTATCTTCGTGCTTCGGGCGTGTGTAATACGCAAGGCGCGTGTACACTTAACGAAACTTGTTCGCGCGAACACGTTGAAAATTTGATTCAATTCTGTCTCACTGACGTTTGACTCAAAAAAAAATGAGAATTTTTCACACGATCTTAAATAATGGCATTAATTAGGAAACTTTATTTGTACACGAGGATATAGAACACGATACCACAATCTGTGGCAAATGTAACGATTGCTCGCGAACATTAGCAGTGTTTGCAGCGTTCACGTGCGTTCTCATTGAATGCAACCGCAGGAATGATGTTTTTATTTAACTAGTATTACTATAAGATTGTAGAACCAAATCATGAATTAAACGGTATGGAGCAAATTATAGCAAGAAGATTTTTAATAAACTATATTCGACTAAGTTCGGCGGCATTTATTTGCCAACACTTCCATGTCCCTGATAAGGGACATTCCCCTCCAATATGCAGAAATGTTCACATTTCAGACAACTGATAAGAATACGAGTCGAACCTAATGTTAAAAGTAATACTAGTTGTAATAAATTATTTCTATTTATTTCATGTCCTAGTTTTCCTTAAATTCCAAGCGTTTTTAGTAGAAAAAGTTTTCCATAACGCGCATGTTTATCAACTTCCATCACAACACGAAACCTTAATTGATATAATGATTTGTTTTTGAAACTTTTGGAGAGAATTAGATCTTGATTTGTATTGCTTCCTAAATTTACATTTGCCCTTGACACGCCAAACGAAATGAAATCACGGATTATTGAAGAATTGTTATTCATACCGCGTGCATTGATTATGGTGAAAAATTTAGCGCATCCTTGACTTGTTATTAACAGTGACTGTTACTTATAATCATGTAAAACGAAACACTAAACCGCACGATTAGTTTCAAGTATGTATTGCGATAAACAAAACATAATTAAGTATATAATTAACCAACATGCAGTTAGAATTTATTTGCAAGTAAAACTTACTCGATTTTTTTTTTATATAAAGTCAAACACTCAATTAAATGACTTACAATTCTATTTATACCTGGCTTAAGTGGAACCCACCTTATTGACAAACTATTTGAAACAATAAAAATTAATAATTTGACCTTTGGCTAGGCGGTGGCAGATTATTAATATAAGCCTGAGTCTGACTTTGTGCGCGATTATGCAATTGTGCATCATTCCCATTCCCAGATAGCTTTCTTGTAAGCAAAGCATTTACTAAACAAAAAAGAAAGCACATTTCAAGCTCCAAATA
This sequence comes from Lissagria laeviuscula, assembly GCA_030264695.1. Taxonomy (NCBI): domain Eukaryota; kingdom Metazoa; phylum Arthropoda; class Insecta; order Coleoptera; family Staphylinidae; genus Lissagria; species Lissagria laeviuscula. The sequence goes on along the minus strand of JARJDU010019596.1, from coordinate 10,330 downwards.
AAAAACAGAAACGTAAACAATACGAATTAGAAGATAATCTTACACTTTATGGCCTCCTTGTATTGTTTATCAATTTCCTGTTGGCCTTTCTTCGCTAGGAAGACTTCATTTTGCAATATTTGAAGCTTTTCAGAGCCATATTCCGCTTTGTATCTATTGAATTCATCTTCCTGGCGATGATACTGTCGTTGGAGATCTTTTAATGAGTCTTCACGAGCATCTAATGTTGATTTCATTGCATCAAACTAAACATTTAATAAAATCCAGTTATTCCAAGTAGCAATAATTAAAGAAAATATTACTCACATCCTTGGATAAATTATCATATTGATTATTGAAGTTCACAAGCATAGAGTTCGCTTGTACCAGATCTTTTGCTATTTCATCATGCATTTTAGTCTTTTGAGCAATGATCATAGTTGCTTCCTGAAGATCTTTCTTCAATTCATCCTAAAACAATTGATGTCGGTACACAAAACACTTAAAAATTCAAAAAGTTCATACAATTTGTTTAAGATAAGCATCACAATCAAGATGCCTCTGATGCAGTTGTCTTCTAGCAGCAGCAATTTCCTCATCAGCATTACCTTTCAACAATCTCAAATGATCTACTTCCATCTTGAAGTTATCAACAAGTTTGGAATTGCGCTCGTTCTCAAGTCTTAAAGACTGTAATGAAGTCACAAGTCGTACATTTGACTCACACTTTAATCTATTTTCATTTTTAAGTATTTCCATATCATTCTGAAGCTTGACATGTCTTCTGCCAAGTTTTGAAAGCTTATCAACAACTTTACCTTCAACCATTGCAAAGCTTGATGTAAATTTGTTATTGATAAGAGCGATTTGTTCCCGGCAATGCGCCTCATATCTTAGTTTATCAGTGTTTGATACTTTTAATTCTTGATTTGCCTCTGAAAGTTTTATCTTGGATGCATCTAATTGATATTGCAGTGTTTTACTTATTTCTTTGAATTTCTCCAGACTTTTAGCCATCTCTTCGATGATTTCTCCCTGGTCTGTGACATGCAGATCAATTGTAAGAAATATTAATGATTTTAAGCGTGATTTCTCATAGAAAACTAACTTGTAACCAATGTTATTTGCTTCTAATCGAAGAAACCTAAAAATATATATTTTATGAAACATAATAATCGATCTATGCAAATAAAAATTAAACTTAATTCCTCATACATATTTTGGTGTAAAGACTCCTTCAATAAATCAATTATTTGAGAATGCATTTCATCAAAATTAATCTCTAGGGATTGTTCAGTTTTCATCTTGCTAAATATGGTATGATCAATTTTTGCAGTATAATTAAAATTGTAATTATCTACCTCCTCCACTTTGATTACCTAAAAATTAATGATACATCTGAAGTAAGTATTTAATTATTAATTAAACTTCAACCATACCAATATATTGCTATAATGTTTAATCATTTTAATTCCAACAGTTCGAGTAACAGCAGGCAATGTGTCAACCAACACTGTAACAGAATGCTGCTGATCATAAATCGTTTTTCCTGCGTCTCCCGACATATTTTATCGTTTTGTTTATAATAATTCTGGCAGTGGACGGTTATATTATTCTAAAATTAATTATTACATTGATATTTCACTTCAAAACATAACGGACTTATTGAGGTTACATGTTTTCAGTTAATGTTTGTATTAAACACCCTGTATGCTAATACCATGCGATGGCAGCACCCTCAGTTGGAGGTGCATAAACTAATCTGAAATCAGCTGAGAATTGTTGAAATAACTATGCAAATTTTACAATTTATTATCAGATAACAATGATTTCAATAAAATATCTTCAAAGAATTTGTTATTTAAAACTTCCACGAACTAATTTTGCAATATATGCTTTTCGTGCATTGCAAACCGATGCAGTAACTCAGCAGAAAGGGGCATTTGAAGGTCAGTATTTGAATTATATTATTTGTTTTCAAAACGAAACAAAAAAAATCTGCAAGAAAATATTACAATTCGATAAGGTTGTTCTATAGCTATATGAATTTTAGATATCCCGCCTTCTTATGTATACTTGTCTGAAGACTTACACAAAGAGTCTACGATATTTAAACAAGAATTGCTTCAATCTATGACAGTGCATGAGAATTTTCTATCTGAAAATGATGAAAATTCAATTCTACAAGAAATTGAACCTTATTTAAAACGAATGCGTTATGAATACGATCATTGGGATGATGTACTTATCATAATTTACTTTGATATAATCAATTTATAAAAGAACAATGGTTTCAGGCAATTCATGGATTCCGAGAAACTGAAAGATTAAAATGGAATACTGAGAATGAAAAAATTCTAAATTGTGTGAGAAAATTAGCTTTCCCTCCAAGTGTAAATCAATTGAAGTATGTCCATATACTAGATTTAGATGCAAAAGGGTATATAAAGCCACATATTGATGCAATTCGTGTAAGTCCTAATAGTTTTATATAAATATATTTCAAGGTAATATAATAGTATAAATATATATTCTTTCTTTAGTTTTGTGGAGATACAATAGCTGGATTAAGCTTATTGACCAACAGCGTGATGCGTCTAGTTCATGAGAAACGCAAATCAATCTTCATGGATGTTTTGCTGAAGCAGCGATCGTTGTACATCATGAAGAACACCGCAAGATTTGACTATACGCATGAAATATTGAAAAACGATGATAGTTTCTTTAAAAACAATCATATTGTCAAAACAAGACGAATTTCGGTGATTTGTCGCAACGAGCCGGATCCCTCAAACACTAAACTATAGCCGATGTATATAAAAATGATTTTAATTAGATTACATTAAGTCAAAAGATGCGATCATTTATTATTATTATTGTCTCATGGCTGTATTGATCCAGTCTAAGTACTTAGCGACGTCTGTGAAGACGACATAATGCGACGAGTCGCATTTAAATTGGTTTTGAAGTGCGACACTAATGCTCACGAGGCCACGAAGTTGCCACACTTCTCGTCCTGGAGTGGTTGGTGATTTAGGGAAAACCATACCTCCTCCGGAATCACCGTTACAGACTGATGTACCTGATGAAATACACACAATTATAAATGTGTAACAAATGAATTAATTATGCAGACATTTACCGTTTCTGAATCCTGCACAATAAGTTTTACTAGTAGTGAACCTAGAGAAAAAGTCTGGGAATGAATAGATACAAGTTTCCTTAGTGACCACAGGCATATTAGCTTGGGTTAATTCTTCAGTCACTTTTCCAGTGTGGTCGAAGCCCCATCCGACGACAGTACCTAAAACAAATGCCCATTTTCATATGTCGAAATAATGGTATTCTTGAAATAAATACCTGGTTTACTGAGCACATTGTCCAAATTTTCTCCATCTCCCCATAAACAAATAGGTCTAACAAAATCAGTGTATGTCGCAGGCTTCAACAATTTTAAAATAGCGAGATCATTGGCGTATGTTTGTGAATTATATTCAGGATGTGGTATAATAGCCGAAACTTGACTATCTTGTATACCCGGATTGGACCATTTCTTAAGATAATATTTTCCCAGATACACTACCAAGGAATCAGGATTGAGAGTACCTGCAGATTTTCTGCGAGTAACACAATGAGCCACAGTGATTACATGGTCTCGGGAAATTAAAGATGCCCCGCAAATGTATTGCAGATCTGCGCCACGCTCATAATACAGAGCTGCGTGCCATGGGAATTCGCCTTCCTTGGTACCTTGACCATGAGTGATTAATGGACGAGGTTGTTGCTAGAAATATAGATGTATTACATATTGTTAACGCAGCTTTAAATTAATTAAAATTGTTATGTCTATCGAGGTCCTAATTCCAGCTCATTACACTACCTCCAAGGGAGCAATCTCATCACCGCCGCTTTGACCTCGCTGATATCTTTCCTCAATCATTTGTTTCTCCAAGAACTCTTCCTGATCAGGATTTAATGGCGTTCTATGCATGATAAAATTGTCTATGTTGCTATTTAACAAACTGCCATCATAAACTTCCTGCTTAGTTGTAGTAGTGCTGGGTGTTGTAGTCGTGCTGGCTGTTGTAGACACTGGTGTGGTGGTAGTAGTTGTAATGGTAGAAGTTTGTGTATTATAATTATTTGCATTCATATCAAGTATGTTATAACGTTCCTGAAGAAAGTTCATAATCCATTCTCTTAAATTCCAGCCTTCGGCAGGGATCTCTTGTTGAGTCTCATCTACCAAGACAAAATTCACTTGGGGAAAGTTTGGTGTACGATGGTATTCCACATTTTGACTGTATCCATGTTGATGATCCTCTCTGCCCCGATGATAGTATGAGTGCGCGGATCGTTTGCGACGTTGATCTCCTGCCCTCTACAACAAACGAGGCAGAGGCTTCTTTATCACGGTTTATTGACCAGCACTCCTACACTGTGTAATGAGCATGGAAGCTACACACCTTATTTTAAAGAATTAAATTCAACTTACTACTACAGTCCCGCATTCAGCTTCAACTGTAGGACGAAGATGCGGTCGATTTATAAGTTGGAAATCGCCTTGGAAGACGTCATCATCATCGTCATTGGATCCTGTATTTCCTGGCCATCCACCTCCAGGTCTGGAACTGCGGAATAACAAAAATGGAATGGAATGAATATCGAAAATGCGTGAAACTTATTGACTCACAAAGTCTGAGAAGGTCTTTGAGCAGCTGTTGGTGTGATAGCTGTAGTCGTAGGAGGACTTCCAGAATCTCCACTATTGGGACCACTAGTAATTAATTGATTTCCTCCTGTGATAGCAGCAGGAGTAGTGGCTTGTCCTTCAGGACACACGGGACGTGCGTTCAACCGAATTCCGACTAGTTTCGGTGCCGGGTCGGAGGGATTAAACTTTAGATAGAATCTTAATGCGAAAGGCATATTTGCTTTTAATTCATGGTTCCGATTATGGATCAGATAATCAGTGTTGTCTGATGTTCTGATTTCTCCGAACCAATTCTGCAAAAGACAGACAATTCGTATACTTAATCAATGTGTTTTATTGAGAAGAACGATACTTACACCTAATTGAAGGGACGGACGATCGAAAACAAGACGTAACCAAACGCCCTTAAGATCTGTGTCGCTTTTAAGAGTAACCACGCCATACCATCGATCATTATCTTTTTGAGGCTCGTAGGAGAAGAGACTTGGACATGGGGATACCAATTCACCTCTAGTTTTATGTATATTAAATGATAACACTATGCATAAAACTGTTGTGATAACAATGATTGACGACATACTTGTATTATCTTGTAGTATGTACGAAACTAAAATGATAAATAGTTTTGATTAGAACATACACATTGTAAGTTAAAACAACATAAACTGTTATTAATTAATGCATGTAAAGATTTGATAGAGAACAAAATAAAGGTTGATCATGGTATGAATCCGATGGGAAGGATATTTGCGGTTTTACGTATTTGTAATTGCCAATTATTTATGCTAATTTTATCATTATTCATTGTCAAGGTCATAGATCACAATAGTTTATAAAAACTGTATATTTATACTCTACCTATCTAAATTATGAAGAAAACTTATAAACAAACAAAAAGATGAAGAAGAAAAAACAATAATTTGCATAGTTAAGTAGATTCACAACTTTAAAGATGATTGCAACTGTGTTGTTTATATGTTAATATTAATATCAAAGTTGTTTTATTACGGTATTGTTTAAATATTTACCATAAATAAAACTTAAGTACTTTCTGACGTACATTATTTATCAATCAGTTTTTATAAGAAATACCAAAGCGTTAGGAATAGTAATTAAAATACAATTAAGACAAACATTTTGGTATCAACGTGATATACAGCCAATGACCATGTACATATTTAAATTTCGGTGAGAGTCCAGACACCTGAAAGCTCATTATGCAAATGATTCGTCAACAACGATTTACTAAGTAAATCAAATGTATTTATATATGAAAATAAAATATCTAACTCACCAATAATTTATGTAAATCTAACCAAAAGAGTTTTATTAAATTATCCTTCCACTGTTTTGATTATATGCCCATGCTGACCTGCACAATCTCGTACGCACTTTGTTATTGCTCCTTCTTCAATATCATCAATTTGAATAACAAATAAAAAACATAAACACAAAAGTGGCAGGTTTGTCTTCACGTTTTAACTGCTGCTTCCTTCTTGTTCTTGTTCTTTCTCTCCTTCCTCTTTGATTATTATAAATAGAAACTTATCACACACACGGCACTGATTTTAAATTTGTCTACTGCCTTCTTTCATACCAAGCAGACTTTAATTAAACATTGGTCGTGCGCATAGCTTCTCTTCATTATTACTGTATGGAAGTATCGCCGAAACTGGTTTGGCGCCGGTCGCATTGAGCTATACAACATTTCGCAGACGTGCGATAACCTCCGCTCTACCTGGGTATTCCTCACGACTTCATAGTCATCAAGCTAATTTATGTAATTCCCATTCCTTTCATGCTTTTTAATCCTATTTCTTGACGTCATTTCATGGAATTTCCCCAAATAACATCCAAAATCAATGTTTGTATATTCCTAGAAAAGAACACAAAATTATAAATTATAAGAATATTTTAAATAAGATTTCATGTTTGCATAAACCTTATAAATTAAAATTATCATACTCGAATATTTTTTCATTTTCAGAAGTTATTAGTTTTATGCCGCCAATTTAAATTTCCCGCTATGTGCATACAGCGCCACCATTTTTATATGCTTGGTTTTCGCATATGTCACTGGCGGTGCTAGTGTCGAATTTTTTTAATCCATAGTAGGTTATGTAGAATTCTTTCCTCTTAAATTATTAATAATAAATACTTTGAAAAAACCTACAATTATCAAAATAACATGGCGATATTAACTCGTATAGCACAAACTTTTTTAAGGTACATACTGTTTAACATTTACCAATTCCAATTTCCTGTTATATTTTGATTATAGATCTTCATCGTTAGGAGTTGGGGCTCCATGTCAAGCAATTCTTCCTGTCACAACTGCTGAAGCCCCCTCAGTAGGAATATTTGGACAAATGGTACGAACGGTTATTAGGTGTCATTTCCCCAGGCCTTCGGAGCGCAAACGTATTAAGCGACATGGATTTAAAACTAGAATGTCTACTCCAGAAGGCAGAAGAGTACTCATGCGTAGGATTCTAAAAGGACGTTTTATAATTAGTCATTAAATTGAATGTGGATTATTTAAAAAATGTAGTTGAGATATTAAAAGACCAAAGTTTTTTTGTTAATAAATAATTACAATAAGTTGCTTGATAATTTGAAAATTTTCCTTTAATAGTCTCCATCAATGTCCAAATATGGAATTGGTACAAATTCTGTTGTTGTCGTTGTTGTGGTAGTTGTTGATGTGGTGGTGGTATAGTTAACTAATTTTTTAAAATTTCCATTTTCGGGACATTTCAGTTTTCCATTTATAAATATAGTTTCAATTTGGGGTGTAGTTTCAGCTCCATTGAATTTTATGTTAAATGCAATTACAGTTTGATTGTTTTTGGGCTTAAAGTTATAATCTTCTAACATGAATTTTTTGTTTTCTTTAGTTGTAATGACGCCGAAATTATTCTAAAAATGGAAAATTTATTTCGAAAATACACTTTTTATACAAATCAAACTGGTAATTACCGTAATTAAATTAATTTTCTTATCTAGTTCAATCTCCAAAAATAATCCAACTATATCCGGTTCTAAATCGATATGTAATGTCCCACCCCACGTGCCAATATCAAAAGAATCCTTTTTAATTTGTAGTACTTGTGGACAAGGAGACTCCAGTTCTTGAAGATATGCGTAATGGCACAATAACGAGATAAATAACGTAAACAAAGCATTAAAATAACATTCCGACATCTGACGCATATTTACACTCTCGATCGCGCTTGTTTGCAATTAATACTAAACTGTCGATTGATGTTGAACAACATACTCTGCAACATGCTTGAGAAATTATAAATATGTATAAAAATACTAATTAAAAATTCAAATTAGTGGTTACGAAGGTCAAGCCTTGAGCGGAGAACTTCGCCATCTTGTTCGCTGCTCATGACGAAATCTCGTGGTTTCCTTATTACATCAACAAAGTATGTAATTTACATCTTTTTAATCCTTCCATGTTTGTATGTGCTATATATATAATGTTTTATTAATTATTTTATAAACCTAATAAAGTATAGCTTATTCTATAATATTCTCCTGAATCCAGTTATCATACTTCAATAAATCTGTAAAAACAGCGTACGCTTTAGGATTACAAATATTGTTCCTCAGCGCAACAGAAAACGAAACCATCCCTCTTATCTCCCACTGAATGCCACCATCAGAAGCAGGCCTCTCGAAAAACATCCCACCGCCTGAATCCCCATTGCACACCGACGTCATATTTCTAAATCCAGCGCAGAAATTATTCGTTGAAGTCAGCTTGCCATAAACTTCCGGTTCGGAATAAATGCAAGTGAGTAGATCCACTACAGGCATCTTAGACTCGTGTAGATTCTCAGTGATGTTATTATTTTCGTCAAAACCCCAACCAACGACCGTGCCTAAAGACCCCGTAATATTTAAAGGTGAGTTCTTGGACCATAGACAAATGGGACGGACGTAGTCTGTGTATTCGATGGGTTTTGACAGGACCATGACTGCTAAGTCATTGCGGAAATTGGTATAGTTATAATCTGGATGGACAATGATCCTTTCGACTTGGCGTTCTTGGACACCACGCCCGAAACGTGTGAGTCGCGTTCGACCCAAATGGATAAGAAATCCATCGGAATCCGCTGCGGAAGAAGAATATGGCCGCGTCACGCAATGAGCTGCTGTTAGAACATGCCGTTTTGTGATGAGGGATCCTCCGCAGATGTATTTCAATTGAAGAGCGTTTGATGTATACATAGCTATGTGCCATGGCCAAGCACCTAATGATAACAAATGAATATAATAAATTTGCGTGTTTAATTTATGCCAAAGCACATCCAAAAAATTATTACCTTCAACTGACGGATGTCCATGGGTGATTAAAGGAGTGGCTTTTTTAATAGGTACCCCGCATTTCTCCTCTAAGATTCCTAATCTGGGTTTATTATTGTTACCATTGTTACCGCTATTGCCCGATAAAATTTGAGAGAAATCGCCGTCGAAGAAGTCACTGACGCTTCCTCCATTATTAGTCCCACTTGTAGTAGTTTCGCTTCTAACAGTGGTGGGTTTTACCCTTCGAGAGGCGGTTGTTCTTCGTGTTGTGGTCCTAGAAGTTGTTGTCTCAGTGGTTGTTTTATTTTGGGCAACAAACGGTTTAGGGGATTCAGTCGTTCTGACATGTTTGTCTACTGCGCAAATAGTCCTTCCGTTTAAGCGAATCCGTTGAACCAATGGAGGAGAATCCACGGCGTTGTAGTTAGCGCGGATTTTGACTAAAACGGTAGGACCTGCTTCCAGGATGTAATCCGCTTTTCGGATCGAATATTCGCGATTGTCAAGAGTCGTCGATTCTCCAAACCAATTCTATTTATTCCAAAGAAGAAATAGATGATATTGATAAACGCGTTTATTTAATACGAAATTATTAACTTACAAGTAACGTATTAGTTTTCTTATCTAGCAGAACATGTAACCAAACACCCTTCAAATCATCTTCAGTGGATAGATGTATTTGTGCTGTCCAGGTGCCTTCGTCTGCCGCCTCCACGGGCAAATAGGTCAGTACGTTTGGACAAGGACTTGGCAAGATTATTTCCGTTCGGACACCACTCAGGCACAATAGAACACCAATCAAAGCAGAAAATCCAATAATGATCATTATACCCTACTCATTATAATCAATCCTTTCTCTAACTTGAATTCATTTGAATTCACTAAAATCACTTTAGTTTCTTAGCCACCTAATCACTTCACTTAAAACTATTACATATGATAAATTAATTAAACTACATGTTTCCAAATATTGATTGATTTACAACGAGAAACAGATGTAAACATGTTTGATGTAATGGAAAAATTCCCAGTGCGCGTTATTGACCTATTGCACTCCTCTTGTCACACTCTAATCACCACTATTAATGGATCGAATCTGGAAATGATCCAATGTTTATTACTGAACCGCACGAAAACGATTTGAAATGATGTTCAGTTAGATCCGCGAGAGTAAAGATTCTCGCGAATTGCACTCAAGTCGCCCATTCATACTTCAATAGACTTAACTAGTAGTTCAGTTTACGGTATAAGCTAGCTTAAATCGAAAAATATGTGGAGTTAGATTTTCTTGATTTTGAAACCTGTTTGTTTCTACCG
>JARJDU010019591.1:0-10860 GCA_030264695.1 Lissagria laeviuscula | reverse complement strand
TGAGGTTTATTTTTGACTGGTTTTATCAAATAGTATTCATATATTTAAATTACAATTTGTTGCTGTTGCATTTGAACAATTGAACTAACGTCTTCAACCAATTAACGCACCGATCAACGAAAATGTCTTTTGTTTAACTTCAATTATTTTGTTTCTACGATCTGTTGAAGGCAAACATTCAAATATTCATCGTCCATTTTACACACAACAATCATTTTCATAATGTTGTTGATTTAATGAATTATTACACATCATATTCGCTCCATGTTTGTGGCAATTAATTATTATATTTAGTTTAGTATTAATTTGTTTGCTTTTTTTTATATTCATTTCTTCAATATTATTCTAAGCAGCACAAAACTTTCAGTTTGTATAACTCCTATAAAAAAATGGTAATAAAATTTGGCATTTAAAATAATGCAGTGCCCCTATAATAATTAGAGTAAGATAAAGGTGAAGGCTGTTATTGTTTAATATTTACAACATTTTGCAATTTCTTTCTTTCATTTCTACCGAACTGACTGGGATATTTTATGAGGATAAATAGATCTTATTGTTTTCATTATTTGTTAATGACCTTACTCTCTACATGTACAAATCGTTTACCTTTCGTCTTTGCTTCAATTATAATAACAAACAAACAAAAAAAAAAACGGATGAATACAATGAATTAAAATGACGAATATGTTATATAAATAGTAAAATAATAACGACAAGAATTTGTTTACAATGCGTATTTCTTTAAATGTTTAAAACTTTGTTTTATATATATATATAATATGAATTTTTCTAATTGCAGTGATTTTCTTTGTTTATTTATTATAAATATTGCCTTTCATTTACTTAAACTGCATTAGGTAACGACTCCAATAGCATAAAATCGTGTTTTTATCATTTATCATGATAGAATCGAAAAAACAGGCGTTTACAGCAATGCAACATGCAAAACAAACATGTCGCACCGTTTTTCATTTGCTTTTTTTTTATCTACTCAATTTGAAATATCTTACAAATCGGAGCGATTATACTTTGTTCTGCTTGCACATTAGTTTGATATAGATATAATTTATCCTAATTACTTGGAATTGCGAGTAAGGCTTGTATTATTTATATGTTTATGCAGATATACGAATGACAACGATATCCAAGTTTCGATTCAAAAACTAAACGCGGCCCGAATAGTTTGTGACATTGTTTTTAGTTCTCATTTATGCATAATATTCTTCTTATATTTTTGCTACATTACTTTAATTCGCAAATTCGTTTGCGTCTTCTTCTGTTTTCATTATGTTTTCTCATTTAGCGTTCCTCATATTAACATCCGACATTCATAGATATGATAACGACTTAAAATATTCTTAAAATATTAAATTAAGGCTAACCTACATATTTGTTTTACCTAGTTAAATAGTACATAACATAATAACAACTGTACGTTGGTCTTGATTTAAAACTAGAGTCAGTTGAGAGTAGCGGCGCTACTATGACCGCACGGCAATAATGTCAGGTGCTGATCTGTCTCGTTATACTGTAGTCATTTAGTACGCACACCTTTCTTCTTCTTCTTTCGTTTAAAGAAGCAGCAGCACCTGCAAATCAAATAAAACGATCAGAGTTTGCATTAAGAAATGAAACAACAAACAAAAACCATACTTAGTTTCGTCGGGTGGGTCACTATCCAGACGAGTGGTGATGGGGGTGTTGCTATGGCCGGCGGTAGGATCATCCGCGTTCAACTCGCCGTTTGTCGAACTCACCACCTGAACCGAACCATGACGATCAGCCGGCGTTAGATTCCCTAATGTGCTTTGTTTAGAAGTTTCAGGCCAGGCGTTTGTTTTCCCTGCATTTCCCTATAACAAAAACAAGAGAAAGAGGGTTTATTACAATAATTTTCGTAAAACATAAAAGAGAGTGGCGGTAATTAATGGCATTGGGCAAATTAAAATGGGCTATTTAATATGCCATTAAATGTAATTTGCTTTTACCCTATTGCCTGCTTGTTTGTCACGATTTGGCGACACGACAACCTCATTGTGTGTCTGGATGGAACCCACAGGCGTGCTCTGAAACACAACTCAAATTAATAAGTATCCAACCCCCCCCCCCCCCAAAAGGATAACCATTAACAAAACCTATATGCAAAGTTTATTGCAAGCGACAATTCGAGCGCACTACAACCAATTATTAGTTAATTCTTCTTTTTTGTACCTTTGCCGATTTAGTTTTAACCACGTTCGATGGTGGAAAGTGTCGAACTTGTTGCAACAAGTAAATATTCGGAGGCTTGTTTAAGTTATCAAAATAGAATTTTATTATATCGGTAATTGTGTCTAAATGAATGTCAATTATTTGAATTTGATGAATGATTTGCTTTCATTTTTAATAATTTTAAGAACTTACCATCGTCTTGCCAGTCCAGTCAAAATCGCCGTCATCAACATAGCCTCGTTTTTGAAATAAGTCCATGAACAGCTTCCGCAGATACTCGTAATCCGGAGTTTCGAAGAAATCCAAACGGCGCACGTACCTGAGATATGTGGCCATTTCTTCAGGATGGCCTTCACACAACACGTCTATGGGCGTCGCTCGTTTGGTGTCTCCGATTTTTTGGTAACGTTCTTTCAGAGTTTCAGCCTACAAACGACGAAAAAATGAATACCAATATTCCCTCTTCCTTTTCAAATAAATTATGTACCTTTAAACCTTGCCAAGGTAATGAGCCCCGAAGAAAATACATGAACATATGCCCCAACGCTTCCAAATCGTCCCTTCGCGACTGTTCCTTTCCTAAATGAGTGTTGATGGACATATAGCGCGCAGTTCCTGTCAATGATTTGTGTTCTCTATAAGGAATGTGTTTGTTGGTTTCTAGTTCGATATATTCTTTAGCTAGCCCAAAATCTGCACAGGAAATAACGAACGTTAGATTGATATCGAAATGGCGGATGTATCACGAAATGGCCGCCCATACTGACCTATAATGTGTATAACTTTCTCTCTTTTCGTATTACTACGTCCAATGAGGAAATTCTCAGGTTTGACATCCCGATAGATGAGATGTCTCCCATGAACATACTCGATCCTATGCAGCAGTTGCGTCGCGATCATGAGCACCGTCTTCAACGTGAATCTGCGATCGCACAGATCGAATAAATCCTCCAGACTCGGACCCAACAACTCCATGACTAACGCATTGTTTTTGCCACATGGTCCGAAATAGTAAACGTCTGGTATACCCTCTGTAAAGATGACAATAGAATCGTCAAAACGCAATCGGAGTAGGAAAATAATAGATAATATAAATGAAGATGACTGACTGAGAACATCATTTTTACCGTGACATCCGAGTAGCTTGTAAAAGCGATACTCTAAATGCAATTGTGGAGCCTTCGATTTCATCGGCTCCATTTTGATGGCGACATGCTCGTTGTTGTAGAGGTTTTTGCCGAGCCGTAGCTCGCCAAAATTGCCACATCCTATTTTCTTGCCAACCCGAAAATTCGGGCCAACCATTAGTACACCCGATCCGGAATTCATCGAGTGTCTGGACGAATGCGTTTCGCTAAAAGGACCTTGTCCTGAAGAAGAAAAAAACAAAATTGATATTATTTTAGAAATAGTACTTGAGCATTGAATGCAGCATTAATTATGATACTCATAAGATTAGTAAATATGTCAATATAAGCTTTGAAAGACGCATCAAAACAATGAGAATGAAATCGATTTTATGTATCAAGTACAAGTAGTTTCGAAATGGCACAGATGCGCGCCTTTCGCTTCTAATTATATTCGACTGTGTTTCTTATTTGTTTGTCGTCTCTTCTTTCTTTTACAAACTCCTTGACTGTCCTAAGCTATTTATAGAAGTTATATGGAACGTGTACGTGTTAGTTTATTCCAAAGAAAATTCTTTTTCTCAGATTATAATATTTATAAGGATATGGTAGTAAATAAGGGCTGCATCACCATGTATAAAATCTTAGCTTCTTTCTAAATTGTAATTTCCATTTCGAAAACAATTACTTAAAACCTACAAGCCGCCATTGCAAACTTCCCGAATCCATTAAAAACAAACAATTTCCTTAAAACATTAAACAAAACCGAAACTATTTATAAACTGCATGTTCGTGAATTATGTAAATTCACTTAAGCCTTACGGCTTCTAAATCGGTCGGAGTTTATTTGCAATAATTAAAAATAATTATAATCCTACATCGAATTTGTTTGTAAAGTACTAATACTATGCCCGAAAGAAATCGTTTATTTGTTTTTCATCATTTCCACGTAATTGCATTTTATTTCGATTATATTTCAACAGAAACCCTGGATTTTTATACGGTTGATTTCGCACGCCTTCATATCTCTAATCATTATTACCACGGTCACATAGCCTAGGTCGAATGCCAGTCTCGCAGTACTTTGCGACCCATTTTCAAAGTCACGAATTATAATAATATAGCACGAGTAAGCAAAAGCAAAGCAAAGCACATGCTTTTACTGTTACTGTTGCTGCTTTTGCTACATAAGCCACCGTTATGCACAGGTCGAGACTAGCACGCTTTTCTTTTCCGATGCCTTGAACCTTGCATATTTAATCCGAAGCACCTAATTTGATGTGAAGATCAATAAGACCTACGCAAATCGTAAAATCTTTCTGTTGTAAAAGTAGAGCGAGGATAAAAATTGATAAGGAAATGATATGTTAAGTAAGGTACTTATTAATTAAATCTTTGAGCAAATTAGAAATAAATGAGTTGAAAAATAATTTTAAAAAATTGTTGGAGTGTATGCAAGCTATATAAAAAAGTAACTTACTGAAGAATTTAATCCTTAAAAGTTTCATTTTTTTTGGAATAGAACGAAACGCCTATTTGATATTTCAATCACAGATATACAAATTTGATACAAACGCGTCGAACAAATAAAAACAAAAGTAAGAAACTCAATAAATTCGTATAATCAGATAATAAGTTGTTAATCAAATTAAACTGCAGTTGTGTGACCTGTAAATGTATGTATATTACGACGACACAAAGTGAGTAGGTGGCATGAAGTGAGTCATATTATTCTATCCCAGTAATTTTTTTTTTTTAAATAAATTTGCTTCAACTTTTCAAATATTCCCATATTTTATATTTGTCACATGATTGGTGAATATTTCTTAGCGAGAAGAGATAAGATATTATCTATTTAATCAATGATAGAATTATTCATACTAGATACTAGAAAAACATGACAAGAACATTTGTACAAACAAATATACGCATAGTACTAATTAATTATTTTACAAATTATTTTTTATATAAATAATATACTAAATTGATGATACTGATTACTACGATGAATTCGTACAAATCATTACATAAAGTGAACTGGTGAATAACGTGACCAAACGATATTATATATTTTGGGCTTGGTTGCTACTACAACTATTCTTGGACTAAATAAAAACTTCCTCTGGACAGAAAAGTATAGACAGAATCTACTACAACTACCTTATGTATCTATTTTCCCCTCTGTTGTTGTTATTGCAATGAAAACGAACGAAAACAGAAATGATATTATGGGTGACTCACCGTGTCGCTTAGAATTCTTCTTTGGGTCCATAATGTGATTGAGAATAAAGTGACTTTGTTTTGTTGTCTACTTTTTTTAAAGTTTTTTTTTGTTTGTTTGATTGTTTCTATTTAACCTAAAACAATAAAAATAAACCATACTATAACGTTGGTGTCGTAATAATTAAAAATATTAATAAGTTAATATACAAAACAAAAACTAATGTTAAACAAATAAAGCGCAAATTTCGTGATTGATGTAGGTATGTGTGTTATTCTACATGTGATTAAGCAGTCATTCCCTTTGCAATTCTGAGCATTCATATCATTAAATATTACAATGGGTGTGAGAACTAATTGAATCATTTTGCCAAGAATTTTACAAGCGATTTTTTGGCAAGTGAAAATATAGAAAAATCATGATATGAATGGATGTCTGGATAGTCTAGCAAATTGTCATTAAAGTAAATCAAGTTATAACATCAACATGTTTCGATTCAAATCCTTTATAATTTAATTTAAGTGTAATAATAAAAGTAAAGCGTAAGGAAGCCTCAAATTCAATTACTCAATTTAGAGATACGCACAGATAAATGTTTTTCTATCTTTTGAAAGTATTATTGTAATTATATCTATCATTAAACATTAAAAAAAAACATTTTTTGCAATTTATTGTGATTCTTGATCAAGTAGCAATTTTTTTCCAACTGGCTGCAAGGAAATCTTCGGATCTTTCTAACCGATTACGCTCATTCTTTGCTTCTAAAACGTAAAAATTATATATTTATCATGTAGCATAGCCCTTTTTTATATATTCTCAAAAATTTCTCAATTTTATATAATAATTTCAATAAAGTTCGATTTTTTAGGCCAAAAAAATGACTTCTTATTTCAAATTGCTGCCATTTTGATATTTTTCCGAATTTCAAAAAAAAAACACGATGCTACACGGTAGAGAATTAATTTAATTTTGTTTTTTACAAGTCCGGTTGCCTTATGATGTTCCAATTCTTCGCAAAACATGCAGCCAGCAAGAGGCAACATCCCGGAGGCTATCCCAAGGATGCAACTGCCAAGTCGGTGAAAAATAATATATATTGAGGGAAAAAAGGTTTTGAAGAAGTGAAAATTTTGAACTACAACATACAAAAAAACCGGAGTGTTTACTTTATTTCTAATACCCTTAAAAAATCGTGAAAATAGCTCATTTCTTTGACCTCCATGGCTTAGTCCCCTCCACCCTTAAGCAATATTTCTATCCAAAAAAAGTATAAATAATGAATAGAATTGTATAAAAATGTATTTTTAAATTCATAATTGAATGGCCAACAAACTAACAAGCGTTAGATCAATATTTATTTACAAACATTTGTCTAAATAACTGTATGTACTCTTTGCAAGTAGTTATTCTTTCCAATCATCCCAATTAACATTAAATTCTACTGCTATTTACTACTAGAATTTCGATTTAATGATGTATCATTTAAATCCAGTTGCTATAAAATCCAAAATGCTATTAAACATGCGTCAGAAAGCAGCAACACTTCATAAATATAACAAATCGTTAAATTCCACCCTTCAACTATAATAAATTTTAGATTTAATTGCTTCTGATTCTAATACCAAACCGTCTTCGAGCAGATAAAGCTCATTTTATTAAACCCAAGTGATGAACTATAAACTAGGAATAAATAGGATCGTTTCAAGCTTTCAATAGTTGCAATACTAAGTCAGATATTCATAACTTCAATCTATTTATATTTGCATACCATCCACGATATCCAAAAATTTCATTTGGAAGAAAATATGCGAGAATCTGAACTAAATTTTAATATTTTCTTATTTAGACTATAAAATAATAAAAAGCTACTCAATCTAAATTTTTTTTTTCGGTGAGACTGTAGATTTATATTGGACTTAAAAGCAATTGAAATCGAATGATGGTCGATATTATTTAGATGAAAGGAAAATCAGATTAAAGTGAAATTTAGTTTTGTAAGAATTCGTAGAACTATCGTGATATTATCATCGGAATTCTGTAATTCATTGAACGCACGCATGTTAATAATAGAATTTCGTTAATTAGTTTTCTATGATTAAAGTGACAAATTGGATTTCGAAGAAAATAGGTCAATATTAGTTAGATGCAACTTCTTATTCTCTTTCATTCTTGTTTTAATTCTTATAACGCTATTGTTCCCAGGTTTCCAATTAGTTTTAGTAGATTGTTATACTAGAAAATAGAATTAAAGAAGATAATTTGATGATAGATAGATATGTGACAAAGTAGCGCAGAAAATTATAATACAATTCTACCAATTCAACAACCATAAACCAATAAAAATTTATATAAAATATCAATGAATGCTACTAATAAATAAACTTCCTAGTTTATCTCACTCAGCAATGTTTATCTCAAATTATATTTAAACTAAACCCTTAAAACTTGATGATTCTCTAGAAATGCTAGCAGTAAAATCAAAATTAAGCATTAGCTATATAGAAAAATGTAAACATCAACAACATCAAGGACATAGATAACACTCATTTCTGATCATTTTAATGATAAATCCTCCACACAACATCAATTCATTGATTTCGTTTACCAATGAATAATATATTTTAATTAATTGATACGCCACGATATAGAATAAATCGATGAATATATATTTATCTAATCTCATGATATCTTATTATCGGATGACAATTCAACCAAATCTATTTTATCATTCGCACCGCACTCAACACACTCTATCAAGCAAGTACAATCGGCACACGAGAACAAAATTAAATTGAGTGAGCACACGAACGAACGTGTTCCAATAATCAAATGAACCCATATTTGTTTGCTCCTCCGCATTTAGGTGTCGTCTATTCGCCTGTTTATATTTCAAGGTTCAATAATTTCCCTCCGAAAAGTTTCCAGATTGAATTAGATTGAATGGTTTTCCATGTAAATCTAAAATAAATATACACCAAACAAGAAAACGGCTATAATTTGCATGAACTTATCATGAAAACCTAAATTTATGAAAAGAATCTATTCGATGGTTTTTATAGATCGACTTTAGTTGATTGATTAGATAATAGTGAACGGGGAACCTAAGCTGCTCATAAATCGAAGACTTAAATCAGTAGGCATGGATGCTTGCTTGCTCATCAAATGCACATTAATTTCATTCTTCATTCTCTTTGTTTTTGTTATGTCAGTACTCATTACATCCCACATAATGTAGTTAGAGTTAAGAGTTTGTTCAGAACCAACATATGTGGTGTTGTACACACTATATATATAAATGTAGTAGATAAAGTGGTTTAGGATGCATTTGCTAAGCAGCTAACTTAAGAGGCTCATTTACACGACAAACGGGCAGCAAGAAAAAAGTGAGGTCGATTTCGATGAGTCTGGTCCAAGTAAATAAACAAGTAAACAAAAATTTGCTTTTGGCTCGTGACTGATTATGGTCAGGGTATTTGATATTTTTACAAAATTCGAAAAGTACATTATTAAGCGATAAATAATATACGCCCGCATCGTGGCGGAATTTGCGATTTTTGCCTTCAACTCGATATTTAAGCCGCTAAAGTTTACGTTTATCGAGATATTTGGAATTATTTTTAAAATATTTCCGATTCGAAATACGATAGGGGCAGTTTTTGGCAGCTCTAAAATTAGAAGGAAATCTTAATTAGTGTGAACGCAATTAGCCACGGCGCTAACATGGAGTTGCCTATACCAGTTTAGAGGTAAATGAGCCTCTTAAGGCAGATTTGATATCCATATATAAATAACAAGTATATACAACATTTTCCAACGATAGTTGCAAGTACTTAGCAAGAAGGACTTACAACATTCACACAAATTAGGAATAATAATTGTTGTTGTTGTTGTGTAAACAGCAACAGTAATTTTAGTATTTGTTGTGGGTATGTCTTCCATTGTAAACTATGATAATTTTATATTATATGTATAGAGAAATAGTATAGATTAATACTAATGTATTATGTTAATTATTTATTTATATATGGTAGTAAACAAGTCTTATTCTTATTTATTTGCAATATTGATTGTGTATTAGAATTCTGTATGTATTAGATAATCAATTGCATGTTCGTTCATGCATTGTTATTATTTGAGGTCTTTCACTTTAGATTTTAAATTGTTTAACTCAGCTTTAAGGTATTTATTCGATTTAATGTTATGGAAAGTGGCAATATGTATAAACCCTTATATTAAACGGATTTGAATTTATTCAATGCGTAATTTGCTCAGTATTTAATTAATTAAATTAATATTCTACCAACGAGCAATCAAAACTTTCACCAAAAACATTTATCGATTGATTAAGTGTCGCCAGTATTTATTATATCGTTCATTAACTGTAAATTAAACATCATCAATTCAATCTATTTTTAATGTTATTAATTTATAGTTAACTTAATCCAATTAAATATTATTTAATAATTAGGACATTTTTTTGTAAAGAAAAATGTTAAAAGTTTATTTTTACAAAATACTTGACTGTTGTTTTTATTCAGAAGCTTTCTCGTGTACAAACCAACCAGAAGCCAAGAATTATAGTACATGATGACATATTTTAGAACATATTTCGTCGAGAAACTGCGCTCAACAGAGACTGATACTGACCGATTGACATTTTGTAGATGCTAAGAGTGACATCATTTCGGAAAAATGTAGCTATAATCGAAAAATCGGTATTGTTTTCCACATGTTTTCTCAAATAAGCTTTTAGATTGCAAACATTTTTGAAGTCTTTGTATGCTGTGTCTATATTGTACAATTTTGATCCCGAATTTTCCACGAATCGAATCAAAATTCGTAGCAAATTTTGATATTCAACAAATTTTTTGATGTTCCATCGCTTTTTTGTCGATATATTTGGACGGTTGCGTCCGAGAGGAAGTGTTTTCATGAAGAATTTATTCAGAAACAGTAACGACAGCAAAACAAAAATCAAAAATTGCGGTTACAATTCACATTGAATTAACAAAATCGTGGAGAAATTTAGGTTTCAGGAATTTACTCACAATTCTGGACGTGTGAAAAGAAGTTGCAGTTGAAGCAAAATGTTGCCCTAGTACTAATCAGAGTGGAGTAGTGCTAGGGCGACCACTAGGTACTTTTTTTAGAGGAAGATCACCGCCTAGGTACTTGTATACCAAATGTATCTCTTAAATTCAACAAAAATTGCTAACTCTCCACTACTTTGTGTGGAGTATATCGAAATTATGAAATACTGATTTCTGCGATAAGTGGTTTGTCCAAGACGCACTTGTATTA
>JARJDU010019547.1:0-15176 GCA_030264695.1 Lissagria laeviuscula | reverse complement strand
GAGTTTGGAGTGTTTTATTGCCTCATAATTGCATTCCGTTATGGTTTTTCTGAATTTACAAGAAAAACGCGAATTAAATCAATTTTTAAACGACATATATGGCCAGATATGTGCATTTGGCGGTTATCATTAAATTCTCCACATTTGAGCAGTAATCAGATCAATGACTTGCTTTGATAGCCAGCCATTCCTGCAATGGCCAATAATTCAGACAAATTCTAAAGTAACGATCGTACAATTTCTCTGATTATATATATATGCAGATTCGAGTGGTCATATTCATTATTATTTTGCATTGTACTTTTTATTTATTCAAGATATGTCATGACCCAATATGACCAGTTTTGCTTACTTTCGCCTAATATGTTCACTAAACGAACGCAAACTATGTGAAGCACTTAGTTAATTAAATTCTTGCAAATGTTTAAACATTCGATAGTTTTAAAGCTCTTTTAGGGTATGCATAATTCTCGTCGACCCACTAAATAAGTAATTGAATTGATCAAGTTGAATGCCGATTCGATTTCAAGCATATAAGCGGAAATATTCACTTTGAATTATTATTACATTAGATTTAATTTAATAAATTATATCTTAAACGTATTGAAATATGATCTAATACAGTTAATTCAGTTCATTTAATTCGATTTTAGATGTAGGATATATCAGACTTTGATTTTATTTGCAATACTCATTGAATTATTCATGTTATAAATAATAGTAAAGTATTATTGTTTGCAATGTGAATTGAAATAAAAAATACCCTGAATTGTAAATATTACACAACTAATTGCTAATGCAATAATAAATAAACTAGTAACTATTAAAATAGCTGTTAGGGTTAATTAATATTTCATTCTCTTGCATTCTGCTTGCTTTGTACACTTCCCAGCTCAGAAATCTGCTGATACATCTTTTGCTTAAGTTTTGTTTCACTTATAATAATAAGACCCTGTTTAGATAAAGGCTATGAATTGATACATTTCTCATACGCTCCCCTTAGCCTGCATCAGCTTTTCACAATTAGCTGATTTTAATTTAATAGTACAATGAATACATCTGTTTCTTTCTCTGGTAATTTGCTACTACATTATTATAAGTTTAACATTAATAGTTTGGTTCTCAGGGTTTGGTTTCTCTTGATTCTTCTCTAAATCTTTGTTTTTCATCATTTAGATTCGTTTCTTATAATTTTAAAAATTATTTTTATTATTTGTAAAGATGTGACTCGAAGAGTTAAATGGTTACATGGTGAGTGGTTGAATTGGTAATTCAGTCACAGCATCTCTTAGACGTTTGTTTCATAGATATCATCATTTTAACTTGGATATTGTGATATATTTTGTCACATATCAACTCGACGCACATTGTTATTATTAGATAATGTCGAGGAAACACTTTTAATACAAAAATTGAAAATATATAATTTATTTTCATATATCATTCGCATTATTTCTTCTTCTTCTTCTTCTACATCATCTTTATACAACAATTGTATTATTTTTAATGATTCATTTCATATTCATATGGATTTTTCTTTCCATTTATATCTATATGTACTTTATAATTATTAGTGCTTGCATATCTTTCTGAAATTTTGTTACTTTCCTTTGCTTGATTTCATATTTATTGATTAATAAGTAAGTTTCATTTAAACGTATGTATGCAATGCGAAACCTACACACAAAAGCTCTACCTAAATCATTCTGTTGCTAGATCCTCCTCTTTCACATACTGTTTCATTATATAATACAAGATAATACTTAAAAATTACCAAAAATTTGGCACAAAATATTTTTTTTTTGGTTTTAGTTTTCTTCAACTATTAATCTCATAAATATTCATTAAATCACGAAATATATCACTAAATGTGACTCATACTAATTCTATTAGTATTAATGCTTAAAACACTGACGATTATTAATTAATGATATTTAACATAAAGGGATAACAATAGATTGTCCCCATTTATAGTCAAAAGTTTAGATTCGAGTTTGTATTTGCTTTCTAAAAGAAGACCTATGACTGCATTGTAATCTGCGTTTAAAGATTCAACACGGTAATATTTGATATGATAACAAGTTATAATATCTACGAGTATAGTACATTTATTCTAAACTTATAATGAAGTACTTAGCAATCATTCTAGCTAAATGCAAGTAAACTGCTAATTGAGTATCAAAATATTGCATCATGTGATATGAAAAACAAGTTGAGCTTTAAGTGCATATTTCGTGCTATCCAAACTACTCAACATTTAGGTGATAACTTAAATTATTGCCATCAATTATAGAAACATGTGTTTTTCTTTTAAACATTGAGAGCAACTTTTAGGTCAAGTCTAGTACATCAATAGATAAAAATTACCCTATGGCTTTAATGTTTTTGTACTTTTCTTATAAATTAATGTCTTTTTGCATTGTGAATACGCAAGTCGTCTACTAATACTCAAGGAAAGCACGAAATGCACTGTCTTCATCGATTAGAAATTTTACAACTTTAAGCTTGCAACTGACTACACAAATTTTTGCTTTGTTTAATGTTATTTATCGAAGTTTGCACTCCCGGAGTGAAAATGAGTTTAAAACTCATGAACTTAGTTTTGGCACAAAAGTTGTTTTTGGAAGATTCTACTAATTTAAATCAACAAGTTTGTCAAAGTTATTTGAAAAAATTGATTATATTCAATGCTTTGTTAACTTTTTCTTATTTTTACATTGGCGTGAAGCCCTCAGCTCTATTTTATCTTCTCTATTAAAAACTCTTCAAATAATGATTAATTATATGTATATACATATTACGCACAGCCTAAAATTGCACAAAACATGCCTGCTGTTGATACAAATTTAATGTGTAAATCATTCCCACTCCTTTTACCTGCTTGATTCTTATCAAAATCGATTTTGCAGCCTAATACTTCATTACGTTTTACATTATAAGACACTTTCAGTGTCGGATATATTTAAAACGAGTATAATACTAAATAAATGTTTATCAACATAAATCCAACTTAAGAGCTCTTTCTTGCTTTTATGTATTGTTAATTGTTAAGTAATTTTGGTCCATTTCGTAGTGTGAATTAATTTGTTAATTACTTGTAATAACAACTACTATATTTATGACATTAATTTAATTAATATTCGACAAATTTATCAACGTCTTTAGTTTTTAGAATTCATAAGAAAACTTCCCGTTCTAATATCTAAAAACGACATGTTTTGTTCTTAATTTCTTAATATAGCTTTTGATGACTAGAATTAATGAAAAATTCTTTGATATTGCAGTTAGCTGCATATTGTTTATATAACAATTGTATTCTTATAATTAAATAATATTAAGTACCAATGTAATCACACACATTTTATGATAAATGTACTTTTCTTCATCTTCTACTTCTTCACATTGCAAAATGATAAAATCCGTTATCGTTATGAATACGTCTGTTCATTTCCGAGTACATTTATACACGAATTAAAGTTAATAAATAATAAAAGATAATAACAAATATCTTTGGCTTGTTCCCCATTTTGTTTTAATTATTTGTGTCAAGATCTGCTTCAATTTTGTTTAATTGATAAATATTGTCAATAATTTTAGATTGACTAGATTCTTAGTTACATCATTTTATAATTGCCGGATTCGGATGCATTGGATTCATTTAACTTTCATAAGATCCAAGCATTTCATCGAATCCAAGCGATTGTATTTATAAATTACTTAAAACTCCGGCGAGGAGCATTTGTTCAAGCATTTTCGGCATTGCCAAGGGCGTATTATTGGGAAAGACCTTGTGATGATGCATGAGTTAATAAAGGTGAGGATGACGATACCATATAAATTCTTGTTCGTGCTGTAGAGGCACCTGATGCATCGGATGGTGATGTTGTATATAGTACGGCGGCGATGATGGCGGTATCGGCGGCAAAAGAACATGCTGCTGTGGAGGCGGCTCGACGACAACATCCCGATGGCACATCAGTTAATGTATAGGCGCTTTGACGATATGATTTGGAGCGATGTAATGGTATCCTGGCATCGGTAGACCTGCTGTTTCCATCGATATCCTAACAAATAAGTTTATGGATTAATATTACCAAAAATCATGATTGATTTAAAATGACATCAGTTACAGTCTGTTCATTATGCTATCTTAAATCGTTATATGAACAAAATGTAATACATGCAGTACCTTTTTTTTCTATATTATTTCCTAAACAAATTAATATTTATATATATAAGGACATTGATTTTTATAAGGGGAACACTTGTCACGGAACAGATTTTCTGTTGAAAATCATATCTGCAACATTATGAAGTCTCATATAAATTTAATGAATAATGTTGAAGATATGATCATGTCTAATGGAATGAAGCCAATTGATTAGACACATTCAATAAGGTACCTTTTTTTTCTTCTTTAATTTGATTATATGGGGGGAAAATTATGGAATTGTTGGTTTGTCTTACCGGGATCTGCGTCCGTTGATGGTTTGATTGGTTGATGTGATGGTGATGTTGGTCTTGGTATAATTTCTTGGATATTGTGTTTTATTATTGATTGGTGTTTTACAAGAGGTTTTCGTATTTGTAAAGCGTTATTAGAGTTGTAGGGATACACATGGAATACGTATGAAACCCCGCATGGAGAAGCCGACAGATGTTATAAGGAGAAGCAAATTTAGCCGTTTGTATACCTAAATTAAAACGATGTAAAAGTGTTGAAATATGTGTTAAAATCATTCGTCCAAAACGAGAAGTACATGTGTGAGTGTAGGCGATAGCTTATACAAATTTATATCAAAATATTAAATATGTTTACACAGATTATTGTAATGTATTTATACGTTATTATTATATCATATACACTGATACTTATGTAAGTATTATTCAATTGAGCATAAATAAAAACATAGATTAACTGAATTTATAAGTGCCTCAAGTGTGTCCTGTCCTACTTCCGTCACGATCACACTTTGCAAATTGATTATGAGAATATAATATATTTGTGTAATTATAATTGCATTAAATGTGATATTTGCAGGTGTAATATTGTCACTAGTTGCGTCCATTACATATGAAATTAATCCCAATTAACACAATAAAAATGACAGTTTCATGATTATGCAAGAAATTAAACATCAAATTGTATTATTTAAAATAAAGGCAGGTGATATGTCAAATCGAATGTGTGTTTTAAAAATCCTATTATTCTCTCGCTGCTTTAATTCTACCATAAACAGCAGCATATTAACTTCTATGATATTAAAACTTTTAGGACAACTTTAAAATAAGCAAGAATACAATTAAATTACAAAAATTACGGCATATGGCGCATAAATATGCATGTACTTGAAAACTACTTAGCTATGTGTATTATCAACGATATTAACTTAGCTCTTTAAGAGATAATTGATATTCAAAAAATAAACTACCCTGCTATATTATATCCTGCTATTAACTCTGCAAGCACTTATTACCTTAATATTACATCTTAATACACAACTTTTTAACTTTTTGGTACTATATTATACTTAATTTTGTAATTATCCTATAAACTTGGATAATATATCTGCGTTTCTTAACTACCACCTAATATTCGTCCCATTTTATGTTTGGTTACAGTTTGTGTACATTTTTGGTAAAAAATATAGAAATAAAATCAACGAAAACATAGTTTTTTTTTCTATTTTGTTTGAAAAGAAAAGAAATTCAATATGAAAATTTTCACGTGACTTTGCGATCCATTAAATGTACTTATTAGCCATCTATGTATGTCAATATTATAAATGTAAAATTAAACAAATTCTAATGGTGCACCACATGCACTAACACTACCAATCAGCAGCATCTTTTGGTATTATATTCATGATGAACCTGACTCTACTACATGCTGTATTTTAATACGTTTTTCTCTCATTATCTCTCTCTCTTATACTCTTTGTTAGTATTAAAATTTTTGTTATATGTCGGAGTGAGTTAAGCTCTCGCTTATTAGAAGTAATTACTAATAAGGATTGAACTTATTGCGTTCGCTCTTCAATTTGGTATTCTCCGAGGGCCCACCCGACGAATTCAATCTCGGCGTATAGCTACTCTTGTGACTGCGATGCACTCCGGTGGTTTGAACGGGAGGAGAACCGTTTTGGGCGCCCAAGAGCTCCGTGAGTCCGCCGAGGGCGCTCAGGCTGGTAAGGGCGTTGAGGGCGCCTGGCTTCGCCAGCAACTGGGCGAGAGGAATAGCACTGGCCAGGGGAGAGGCGGATGCTTGGCTGGATGCGCCAGTATTCGGGGAGTTTTGGGCCTCAAGGTTAGCTTTCTGCAGCTCAACACTGGGGAACACACATAAAGGAAAATCGTTTGTTCTTTGCATTAATTTAAAAGGTTGATTTCAAATTTTTTTTTTGGTTTTTGTAAAATTTGGATCGAAAGCAAACTAATAGCAACAAAAACAAAAGCATTCAATACACTAGTTAATTATTAGTATGCATGAAGAACTTCAAATCAGCAAATTGATAGGAAGCTCATGTACTAATAAGAAAATTTTGAAAATATAATAAAGGAATTCAATAAATTAATATTATAATTGTGGATGGATGAGTAAAATTTTAGTAAAGAAATATCATATCATTGATGGACTAAAATGAGTTTGATTATTGGAAGATTGGATCAAATGATGTGTTATTGAGTAATAATGTAATAATTAAAACTGGAGATATCAAAGGTTCAAATGCAGTATGGACTAGTCTAAATCAATTTATCAAGAACACATCACTTATATCATATATCATAATATACCATCCACACTGACACTGATGAATTTTAGGCCTAAAGCTTACTAAATAAAACCCCCTGATTGAAAAATCACAGCCTGTATTATTGTCGCATTATTGACCGAAAACAACAATGCTATAATAATAAAATGAATGTTTAACTTACCTCATGTTGATCAAATACTGCGCCAGAGCAACGGAATCTGGATTTCCGGAGATGGTAATCGTGCGTTCAGTTACACCACTTTCCCGATCATCACAATTCGAGATGCGGATCATAGCTCCAGAGATCTGACGAATTTCGGCGATTTTGGTTCCTCCCTTGCCAATCACGCAACCAATTAATTCATTCGGCACAGTCATTTCATGTGTTTGTTGGTTTGTATTTTGCTGATTGCGAGAATTTGATGTACGCAATTGAGATCCAGCAAGGGCAGCAAGTGCTAAAATGCCATTCGCATATAGTTTAGTAATTTTCACATCTCGGAGGCATCTGCATTAGGAATTAATAATAGTTACCTGCCGGATTTAATCCTCCAGTATTTGCTGGAGCCAAACCTCCTAAACCAAGAGCTGCTAAACCTGCGAGTGGATTTTTACCAATACCAGCCATCTATAACAAAGTTAGATCTTTTGTAATAGGCCAATATAAAAGCTATGTCAATTTCTAAAAACGATCAACATACAACAACATAGAAATTGGATTGAATGTAATAAACAAAACAAATAAAGACACTCAAAACAAAGTTGATGAAATTCATTAATTATCATTAGAAATATATGAATGTTGATATGATAATTATATTAAGTAACAATAAATTCCTTAAACCCCTCGGCTTCTTCTTTCATTTAACGCCTTTGCATATCGTTATTGGTGCCCTTGATACAATACAGCATTAGTTATATTGAAATTGAAGTAAACTACAATCATTTCAAAGCATGCTGATTCTCCCATGAGATTAAGTTGTCCGGACAATAACTTCTCAGCAGCAAATAAATATTAGATAATGATTTACTACAAGGAAGACATGCCGTTTAATTAAATGCTACAACCAATGTTTCGATAATTAGACAATGTTACAGGCTATTACAATACCATATCACAGGGACTATCATGCTATCCATAGATATTTGGTGTAGTAGAAATATTAATTTGGATTCGACTCTTTGGAAGGTCAATTTTGTGCTTGATTTATAATTGACAAGAGAAAATGATGGAATTCGCTACTTGAAAACACTACCAAGAGCAAGGTGGTAGTAGACAATGGTTCAGAAAAGGGCTATGTGGGGGGGTCACCAATACGACACAACTTACATCTTGCATGAGATGCGCGGGCGGTAGGGCAGCTTGCAAGTGTCCGTTCTTGAGTGGCTCTAGCGGCATCAGAGGCGCCACGGCGCCGGCCAGCGGATGGCCGAGGGGCAAGGGGGGAAACGCGCTACTTACGTCTGTGTGTGCGGGAACGGCGTAGTTGCCTTGGATGGTGTATGCTTGACCGCCGGCAAGGATCACGGGGCCGCCGACTTGGGGTTTAGGGCGGTAAGGAATTGTTGCTCCTTTTGGAGGGGACTGCAAGAAAAATAAAATAATGAGAGAGCTATACACGTTTGTTACCCAATAATATTATGCTTCAATAATTACCTCAAGCATCACATTGCAAATGTGATAGATGCATTGTGTGATGGCTTCGCCTGTGCCAGAAATAGTGACGGCACGTTCAGTGGAATTCGGCAGCATGTCGGATGCTACCTGTATGGAAACTCCAGTGACTTCGCGGATTTCCTTAATTTTCGAACCGCCTTTGCCAATTAGTGAACCGCATTGACTTGCTGGTACAATCAGACGAAGAGTGATTGGTGGTCGAGGGACACCGCCGCCGCTGCTGACGCTGCCTGTGCCAGAATTAAGATCCTGGAATTGGGAACACCACTGTGTTCCAGAACGAAAATAGTTTTAGTAAATCATCGTAGGAAATGTGTCATTACTTGTCAGTTAGTTCATTCATTAATCATACCTCTTCGAATTTTTTGCAGATGAGTGTAAATGCTTTGAATATGGCATTAGTGGAACCAGTGACTGTGACTATACGTTCGGGACATGAACCATCAGAAATGTTGATTTTAGCGCCAGACTAAAACAATAATTAGCCATTAAAATTCTAGGAGGAAATTTATATGTGAAAAACTTACTTCTTCTCTGAATCGCTTAACTATCTCGCCTTTCTTGCCGATGATGCTTCCCACTTCCTGAAATTGATAGAACCATATCATATCAGTTGGAATAAATTATAACAATATAATGATATAAATATAGAATAGTATGTTTGAGCCAGCTAATGTCTGAATTAATTTATATAAATAGACAATTGACATGACCTGCTGCAATATCCTACAAATGTATGGCTTATGTATAGGCTTATACTAATTATAACTGTTGGCATTTAATGAGACATTACTAAGGTTTCAGTATGAAAACAACAAAATCAATAGTTTGCAGCCACAGATACAAAAGTGAATATTTAAACTACATACTTATGAATATGTAGAAATACAGCTACATATATAGATTAAGCTTCTAGAAAGCCAAAGTTGTAATGTGTCATGCACAGTAGCAATGGCTCTATTTGAACAGTGTTACAATAATCCAAACTTAGCTGCACAATACATGCAATAACAAAATTTATTTATCTTTACCTTTCCTTGCATAATAAGCCTGATAGTAAGCGTAACATTGGGATCATCACTCATTTTTTCCATGTCCATGATTCGTCACTCAAAGATGAAATAAATAGAATTGTATTGAATAGCTGTGTTGTTTTCAACTGTGGATTCGATAGAGTTGGATGTAGATCTAAAGAAAACAATTGGAATTAGTTCTCACCTTAGCACTAAATACACAAAAAACAAAATTGTTTCCAAGCAACTCAACAAACTTGCAAGTGTTTGTTTTGAACAAAGGGTTTTATTTATTCAACAATAGAAAATAGAATCATGTATTGTAGATGCATCCATAGCTATAGGTCAATGCGCTTCGCAGTGACGAGCAGTATGCAATTATTTTAACAAAGGCTTCATTTTACTCGCGGCTAACACTTAATAGGCTCGTTCGCAATCTATCTTTTATCAATTGTTACGACTTTTAGACTAGAAGTTTGAGGAAGTTAGAGAGCTTTTACTTACGTGGGGTGGCCAGGTATAAAAATAAAACAAAATGGTAAACGACGCTACCTTAGCAATGCCGAATGTATACACGTGCTTGCTTCATTTATCAATGCTACCAATCGACCCGACGCGAGAGCACAAACATCGTCTGAGCGGCCATTTTATGCGCGTCGGCGCGAAAATTACCATGGATTTATTGTAGGCAACTCAATTTACTAGCGCATGTTTTAAATCATTTTAAAATATTAATTCAATCATATATTGTTTATATTTATATATCTTTATAAAACATATATTTAGATTACCCATGTTTAATAATATATTTTATAAATATGGTTTAACCGCAAAACTTGTTTTTATATAATAAATAAGTAAATATTATTAATAACAATTATTTTCATTAATTTATAAACTTAATTCTTTTTATATAGTATATTTATATAACAATACAATTTAATAATTGTTTACAAACATTGAAGTTTTCACATAAAGAATTTAGTAATGTGAGTCAGCTGGAATATGATAATTCTTTGTATTGCTCTATCTCTTATATACTAATATTAATAATTAAATTCAAATTTAAATACAATCAAATAGAAGATGACAAAATAATGCTAGTTATTATTAACATGCCTATATTTGATCCATTTAGCCCTTTAATAAATCATTACTTCTAAAATAAGGAAGTCGCTTTTGTTGATGTTATTGTTTTTCTAAATAATTTAAGATGATATGTATATACTGCCATTTAATGCTACTGTAACTTGAGCTGGAGCCCTATAAAATAGCGAGGCTGAACCGTAACGGAAAGATAATTGGCATATCTAATTATACTCGGCGTCGCGTGCCAAAGCATTCGTTGCTCGACATCATCCACGCAAAACTTGCTTGGTAAATTGTTTATCAACAAAAGATAACAAGAGAAACCCTACTGGCAACATGACCATCAAAAGTAAACTTTGATTACATTAAAGTAATAATTTGGCAATGAATAAATTAATATTTATTGCAATTAAAGTTTAAGCAAACATTTCTGATAGATAATCGAACATTGTAGAGCACAATAAGCAGTTTTCTCTGGCTCAAAGTTTGTTATAACATGAGGTAGAAACGAAACATCACGAGTAATGGACGATACGCACTACGGCGGAGGCATTCTCGATTTAATTTTCAATTTAATTGCATAACGCCAACGCGGGGGTGGCCGAGTGGATCATGCTTGCTGTATATGTGCGACTAGTGGTGCCGAACATCCACTCATACATCCTGCCATTGATATCGATATTGCAATAGGTAGTTTCTATTAAACTGGAAGCTATTTCCATCCATGGACAGCTGCCATTCGTCGACAATAGTCCTAGTGAGATTGTTTTCCTGTTTACGTTCGTACGTAGCTACCAGGTTTAAAAAGAACAGAGATTTTGGGCGTTTTTAATTATCAAACAACGAACTTAAAATATATGTTAGTTGCCTTGCCTTTGTGTTATATAATATATTTGCTGAAGAGCTACTAGCTCTGTTATTTGTATTATTTAGGAATTCGAACAACGTTTGTTTTTCCTTGAAGAAAATATTAATAAAACAAGAAGAGCACGCTTTGTGCGAAAAAGAAAAGAGAGAATAATGTAAGAAGAAGCATGTCACTCAATGGGATCAATGGGAATAAGAATTGTTGAACGGGAGATGGAGATGGAGTTTCGATGCTCGTTCAAACAACATTATTCGAGCCGCGCGCGCCGTTCCAGAGTGTCCCCGATCGCTCGTGTTGAGGGGATGCTGTAGTTCGCAAGCCTGAGTCTTAATCTTCTTGATTCTCCAATGGGAAAAGACCATGATCGAGATCTAAACGTTCTATTTCTTCGAGTCGATTCTTTTGCCATCATCTCCCATCAAAATGCGTTTATACAGCCTCTTAAGGTTGCTCATTTCTTGTTGTTGTTGATATTTTTGATATATTTTATAATTGTTTTTCAATTTATTTTTCAAATGCTGGAACTGCTTTAATGACTAGCAATTTAATTTATTTTTTTCTGATTTGTAAATCTTCAATTTCAATCATCAGAAGAGATTGTGTATTATTGCCTGATAGTTCGGATACATTTTATTCTTCGTCATAGCACTAATACGACGATTGTGATGGCTGGTAGGGAGCAAATCGCACAATACCCGAGAAGCGGTAAGCTTCGATGACTTTGCCGACAACTACACACGGAGTTTTTCCTGGATTTAGCCTTTTGCCCAGCAAAGCAGGGCTTCCACTGGACATCGAAGAAGAAAAAATGTTATTTGGATTCAATTTTCGATGGCGATCTCTATTCAATGCTGGCTTTGTTGCTCCGCACGCCTGTCCTATACAAACATTCGACTGCTGATAGCAAAACATCTCCGCTTTTCTGCTTTTGATGACATAGACAAATAACATGGTTGGAGAGTCCTTAAGTTTGAGATTGTGCGCTTTTGTCTTTTGAGCCATTTATTTAATTGATAGATACAAATACTAAAACTTTTTATATTTACAATTATACTCATTTAACAATAGCTTAGATGTCGTAAATATTTTATCGAGATCCGCGTTCTGTCTTATACTCTATGTAGATATAGGTCTAGAAAGGACTCTCAAAGTTTACAAACATGTAAATCATCCACGTGTGCAATGTCGTCACGTCTTTTACTCTGAACTTGAACTTTATTCACGGAGGAGAGATATTCAGAGATTTGCACAGACAAGAGGCGACTGCAATATTAAGAATCGCCGAATTTACGTGACGCATATTTAAGTCATGAATTAATACGATTAACGGTTTATCCACACATTGCGAGAGTAAAGTTGAGGGTTAAAGGCGGAAACGGAAGGAAGATTGAACAGGAGCGAAAGTGAATTTTCGGAAAGGAAACTTATCTAATATGCAGATTGCGTCAACAAGGTGTCTAAAAGGCAGGTAGTGTGTTATTTAAGTGAGAAAATGCTGCTTCAAATTGTCACTTTCACAACTAGAATGAACCTAATGATATACACAATGCTTAAGAATGAAAATGTTAATAATAAACGTAAAATAATCGGATGCGCATTTCTTTCTTGCAATTTACCAAAATTTTTTGTTTGCTATACCACATAATTTCTCGGAAACACCAGATTTACGTTCATAAATTCATAACACGAAAGCTTTTGCTTCTACTCGCTTTCATTTATTTCCAGAATAAACAAAAAAAAAACGAATAAGAAGCGGTTTGCAAAAGCAATTATGACGCGAGTATGCATGGTCTACAAAATTTAAAACTTAAACGGCTTACTCAGCTTCAACCGCAAACCACAAATAATAAGAAAAACGGTAGCGACGGGGTTGCACTGGATCCAAGATTAAATTAGCACCTGCCCTCCACTAATGTCCTTTTCTTCCTAATTTATTATTTTGTATATTTTGCAGAAAGCAGCGGTAAAGCTTACGTCTGCTTTATTACTTTATTACTCGCCACATCCGGGGATAAGTGAAACTTTTTCAGGATTTACCTCACAGGCAAAGTTTAAAAAAGCAAAATCTTCTTGTGTTTAGTCGAGTAATTAACTCCCGAGGCGACGAACGAGTCCAACACTCATAAAGATTTTCCGTGCACGCAAACTTTTCTTTTTAAGGAAAAGCAGAAAACTATATTTTTTGAGATTTTTGTAATTTTCTGCTTTTAAACAACTATTTCTAAGATGGTTGAAGTTTCAAAATTAATGGAGCAGAAAAAGAGAAAGATTTAATTTATTTATAATGAGGGTACTATCCTGATGTGCGATTAATTGAGAGTTGTGAGCTACAGTATAAAATAGATGTAAATGTTGGGTGAATTGCGGTGTGAATACAAGAAACAAGCAAATTGACTTAAGAGGCTCATTTACTTGGCGAACTGTTTCTTTGGGAAGTCCGAGTTAAATAAAAGACAACAGCAATACAAGGTTGGATTTTGATGACCATAACCTCAGTAAATCAGACAAAAATTTGCTTTCGTCCTGATTACGGCTAGGGTATTTGATATTTTTCCAAAATTCGAGAAGTACATTATTAAAAGATAAATTATATTTGCCCGTATCGTGGTCGAATTTGCGAGTTTTGCTTTCAACTCGATATATGCGTCGCTAAAGTTAAAGTACTTTTGTCAAAATTTTCTAAATGAATTTTAAAATATTTTCGATTTGAAATTCAGTCACGACGGAGTTTCCTATACCAGTTTGAAGGTAAATGGGTCTTTTAAACTTACAAAGAGAAAAAAAATCTATTCATAATTTTGCGCTTTTTTTAGATTTAAATATATCATAAACAATTGAAAATGAATGTTAAAACAATTGATAAACATAAAAATATTGCTTTTTGAAATTAAATTATTTATATATCAGTCTTGTGAGTTTTCTTTCTCTTCTTCTACAAATCATTTCTCATAGACACTCCAACTCCACTCTCTGAATTCAGCTTTATATGAATATTTTATTAGAATCGATGTGCTTATATAAGATACAAAGATATACAAACAGCAATATTGTATACTCTCCACCTTCTGCTTTCTACTTTCCGCTTTCCAGCTATTGCAATATTTCCCTGTTATATTTCTTGTCTGCCAAGATCTACTCAAATCAAAATAAATACTTTTTACTTATTTTATATTTCAATTTTAAACATACATTTATTTTAAATTTATATTTCCATTAAGAAGTTTTAATAAATAATATTTCTAGACGTAAAAAATCAATGCTATTAAAATAACAATATACAGTAAAGTTTCATTTAACGAGCACATCGCCTAACAATTATGCAATTTGCATAACAAGTAAAAATTATTTAAATAAAATGACTTGTTTAACGAGCAATATTTCGCATAACGAGTGGAAGTGAAAATGCTGAATAGATGGGAAACTGTCGCATCGTTACATTGAGAAGCATTATCCTACCTAGGAGAAACTATGCGCGCTATAAATTTATTCAATGATATTGCGCATTTTTACCAAATTTTGAACCGTTGGTAAGAATAAATTTTTCTAGACAACTTTCCAGTAGAAAGGAATTTACTAAGGTATGTTACTAATTTGTATTTCTATTTCACGCTCTTTAAAAATGTATACGTGATTTTCTTTAAATAAATGATACACGTAACATATTTTTTGTTAAAAATTTCAATTTTAAACATACATTTATTTTAAATTTATATTTCCATTAAGAAGTTTTAATAAATAATATTTCTAGACGTAAAAAATCAATGCTATTAAAA
>JARJDU010019537.1:0-10223 GCA_030264695.1 Lissagria laeviuscula | reverse complement strand
TCAAAGCGATAGAGGTGGAGTTGCAGGAAAGATTAGAAGAAACTCAGACAATCCGGGGTAGGCGGAGTAGCCGAAATTCTCGTGACCCAGGTATTTTGGGACTATTGAGATGGACCTGGGTCATAAGTGAATGATGGCAAGAGCCAGGTATGCGTCTGAGAAAAGAGGATGGAAAGTGTGGAGGTGAGAAGATTATGGAAGGTGCGTGTTGCGTGCAGAAAGTAGGGATACGTTGAAACATTTACCTGAAGAGGGTGAAAGTGTGAAAGAGGAATGGCTGTGAGGGACCAGTAAGATATTTTCTTTAAACGACACCGCAGTGGATAAACATATAGAAATATTATGTATACTCACGGACTAAGTGGATCAACTTTAGACTCTGGACCACGCGTGGTCAAAGTTAAGTTCTTTTTCATTTTGGTTTCCCTATCTCCCCTGAAAACATAAAAAATTAATTAAAATTGGAATACTTTACATTTTGCTAAAACCAGTTTTCGCCTACTTGTGATAAACATTTCTATTGTGTTGCAATAGGATCGATTCGATGATTAGCGAAATACTTTTTTGTTACACGCGTCAGATATGATATATTTCTAACGTTCACCTTCGGACGAGCACAAATACTTTATGTGATAACAACAAATACACAATTTAGTTAATGTAAAGAAACATTAGTTATTTACGTCGTATTGTGCACCGATAAGGTTGATTTATGCAATTTATCATTTTTTGTTTGTCATTTCATATGTTACATGTTACATTAGAGATTGGTGTGTAATGCTCATTAATCATTAATGTGAAAAAAACCACAGTGTTTTATTCTTTAAAATAACTATTCATCAGTATATTATTCCATTCGTGCATAAAGCTGCAATAATTCCTCAGCTCAGCTAATTCTGTGACCTTTACCGCGTGAATATTACACTGCATTACGCACTAGTATTATAATATCATATATATAATCTAATCAAAGTTAGTATAAATTAATTATTCTTTACCTTATAAAAAAATGAAGAGTATTTGCTGTTTTATTGCAAAGTTTTTTTTAGTTCTTAGTTTAATGTTGAAATCACTAAAAAGAATAAAAGTGAACTAAAACACGACGAAGAAACATTGACTTTCTCTGAGAGTGATTGGATTGTGAATATATACAGAAAATAAATGTGGAGTCATTGAGGGTAACATTGAAATTGAACTTTTACGTGTGTTCCTGTCTACTAGGAAAATCGATAAAACTATATACATGTACAAAGTAGAAACTAATTGTACTTGTTTATGATATAATTAGTTGTTGGGACATTAAACTAGAAAAGTTATAGTTTCCCTAATTTTTCAAAGAAATTACATTTTTGTTATAAAACTAGCTTTGAAATATAAACCGGTAAAAGTAATTTTTAATATTATTGATCGTTACGTTACATCCAATAGATTTTCCTACTTTTATTAGATATTGATTTACTTAGTCAAACAAATTCTTAAATAAATATTTAATTATTTAACACATTTCACGGGATCAAATCATGCAAAACGTCACTTACTAATCTAACAATCTCATGAACAATGAACAGACAATTTACAAATTGTCATTCATAATATTCAGTCTATAGATACATCTCAGTCAAAATCAAATTTGTGATAGCGATATGATTCATGATAAAGTTATTGATTTGATATTGAATTCTCTCTTTTTTTTATATTATTTATAATCCATCTGATTTCCAACAATATATCAATAAAGACTGTTATTGTCTTTGATTGATTTTGTACCTTGATCGGATATCTATTTCTGTTCTTAGAATCTAATTGTTATTGTCTTTGGTGAGATTTACTTACCCCTACAATGTGTTTTATAAATAATTGCTATTTTCAAGAATTTGAAATCAATTTGGAACTGTTACACAACACTAATAACATTGGAATTACGAATGGAAATCTGATCGGCAGCCACAATCGATGATGATTTCTAATGAACTGAAATAGATTCGGCAACACGCATTGATATTATGATCAGAATGACGACGACTGTTTTTATCTCCAGAGACGAAACGATATCATCGATAACATCAATTATCACTGATACGAGCATTACAACGCTTTTTATCTACCTGATTTGTATAACTTACATTTTTTGCACGTGTGATTTGAGACACGTTGTATGTTATTTGTGGATTGGCAGAAATTATATCATCATCATTTAAAAATCTCGACCACTCTTTGGGTTAACCGACGTTAATTTGATATCTAAATTTGCAATAGCAAATTAGGTTCTCTGCTTCTATTTTCCACTTGTTGCGACGTTATAATGCATCTCGGAGAGTAGTTTTCCGGCGCTTTGGTCAGCTGTCCAGCATATCTTAGTCTAGCCACGTTCTTTCTACTAAGCTCTTTATTTTCCAAGGATGTTGCTCATATTCCTTAGCCTTTTTTTGTTTAAAGAATTGGAACAATCATTAAATTGCATATAAGCAGCTTGGTTTTTTGGCTTTTTCTTCTTGTTATCGGAAGCATTATGTTGACAAAATTCTCAGTCATGTTTGGCTAGATCGTGTGACCAGCTATCTTTCTATCTTATTCAGGGTCTACCAAGCGGCTCTTTTACCCAAGAAATTATTATTACTATTTTTCTAAGTGGTGTGACGTACACTGGACTAACTGATTTTGGAACATGGCAAACCATAAGCGCCTAGGGCCCGGACTGAGCGAAACGCGCTTCTGGCTTGCTCTTAGGTTCTCATAAGCTTGAATTTGTACTTCAATATATATGATATGATTATCGGGGGTTGTACAATTACTAAACTCTTGGATTTAAAAGTGACAATCGTCATAATTAGCAGCCATTGCAAACCGTCTCCGAATTCTGCTATAAGAACAGCGTCATCTGCGTAACAGGCAGTTTAGATAATTTTGCTATTAAAACCAATTTGCTATAGTTTGTTTTTTCTTTACTTCTAACGTACTATTGTTCTCGTTGGTGATTGGTGGGTGTTGAACGGAAACCCGGCTAGAATGTCCACATGGGTATGCCAACCGCTTTGAAACATGACGGGATAACTATTTTTTACATACCGAGGGAGTCTTAGCCATACACAAAACGTGGCAAAATCCTAATATTCTGATTTGGTGTTTATGGTATCGCAGAGGTGGTCATTATCGTTCAGTGGTTAATGCATTGAACCATTGTACCAGAGGTTATAGGTTTGAACTCCGCACCAGGTGAAGAACTTCCTGATGGCCGTTTTTTTCCTGCAAGGCAATAACCAGAGGCGTTACTAGGGGCGCAGCATCAAGGTTCCGCCAAATCGTGGCGGTGAGCTTAAAAAAAGATTACCAAATAGTTAATAATTTTTTATATACTTTAAAACTCATTTGTTCCCGGGCGCTGGCAACCCCCAGTTACGCCCGTAGCAATGACGAGCCAGTAGGTGTACTTGACCAATATGGCACGCGAAGAAGTTATCTCACTTAGCAATGCCCAGTGAGTTGACCTGTCACGAGTCTTAACGAAATAGTCAATAAACATTTTTGATTGTTTAAAGCCTGACAGATATATTGCATAATAATATACCAAATATTATGACACTATTCCTAATTTATCATATTAATGATTTAATAAAACGATACAATTATTACAAGTCACCTTAGAGGATATAATAATCATTTAGCCTTGTAATTAAATTATCAAAATTCTACGCATTTAATTTTTGATAAAATAAAAATAGTTTCTCTTATCACTGGAATGCTTTATTAATATTTTCAATTAAAGTACTTTAAATTTCAAACTATATTAGTCAAAAAATATTATTCTCATTTTAAAATTCAATTATTCTTCTATATCTAACGTATAATGGAAATATTATACTTGTTTGATGCTATCACTATCAATTGACAAATGTTGGCAAACATAATGATTCAATGCGATGCAATGACAATAAAACGTTTGGAAACGGGAGGACAAGAAAATTTAGATAATGATAAAATAAAAATTGTTATCTCCAAAGTTAAGCACCGTTATAAATTTTGATAAGTGTCAACATAAATTAGAATTAAACTATTGTGTCATACCTACTTCAAATAATTAATTTTATGCTCAATCATTCTAATTCAAGCAAATATTCCAATAATTTAAAAGACGAAAATTATTTCCGTATGTTTGACATAAGTTAAGTAAATTATTATTTAAGAATGCTAGATGCTGGCAAACTAATGCCAAGGCCAGAAAATTCTATAATTAAAATAATGCATGTGCGCTTTACAGTTTAAATTAGCTGTTTGCAGTGTTATAGAAGCTCAAACCACTCAAACTGCCATATCAATTGATATTAATTGACAAAATACATTTTTGTTTAAGTGTATATTGTTCTTGAATTATTCTTACGAATAATGGATACATCATTAGTTTTTTAATATCATCATGTACAAAAAATACGTGCATTTTCTCTAATCAGAAAAATGTTATTTGCAAATGGCAAACAAAACAAAAAAGATATATTTTCTTAATATTCTACTTAATTTTTATTAATAATTCAATCAAAGCTCTTTACTCACCTCTTTTTAGACAGCTGTTATAACATAATTATGTACACGATTATTATGATTATTCACAAAACAAGCATTAATTAATCACAGATTTTCTGTTCTTTATATTAAATTGATTTACTTATTTAAATTTTACTTACACACATAAAATTATAACCAATCAAACTTATGGCTTAATTTAAAAGTGGGTAAATTTCCCATGTCTCTCTAAACATGTTTGCAAGTTACATTCAATTTAGAGTGCTGATTGAGCGAACAAGCAACAATTAAATATTAGGAAACTTAGATGCAACATTGATGTTTGCTTAAGTAATTTTAGTTCTTAAATTAGAGACAAAAAAATTAATATAGATGACTTAACGTGATACATTTTTTAATTGCAAATACGATTAATAATTATTTGAATAATATAATTTAAAAAACTAAGATTAAAAAACTCACATTAGTAACGTAAAAGACAGAGGATTTAAAATTTATTTTAAATTTACTTATTAGCACTGCAATAAAAGAGGGAATTAATAAATGCTTATTTATGAAATGCAGGATCATATAAATCAATATGATGCTTTATATATCACTTTATTAAACAAAATTATAGTTTTAATCAGATTTGCATTTAGCAATATAAAAAATAACATTAATATAATTGATATGTTAAAATATGTTAATTTTTATCTATTATTTCATTAATATACTGCCCAAAGAAAGAACTTTTATTGTTTCACCATTTTCACATACAAGATCAATAAATTTTAGATGCGATTGTCAAGCATGTGCTTACATTTTCGCAGCATCTGTTTTATTATTAGTTCGGTTATATCAACTATTTAGTACAAATTATAAACAATTCATACTATAGTATTATTAGCAATTCTTTTAAAATGTTTAAATCAACTGAAGAAATATCTCACCGCAAGTTTATAGGAAAATTTGCAGAAATACAAACCACAGATAATCAAACCCACAGTGGCCATATTTATGTTGTAGATCCAGAAAGCAAGTCTGTAGTTCTAACAAATAAGGAAAATCGAAATGTCTTGAAAATTCTTACAGCAACTTCTATTAAATCTATTACAGTGAATTTCAATATTGATATTGGAGAGATAAGCATTATAAACCAAGATAAAGAAGATCTCAGTCCAGAAGACTTACTTCGTAAGAAGCGGAGGCTGAAAGAATGGTTACAGTTGAATTTAATTGATATTGTTGAAGATGGTGATGCATTAAAGTTCCAGGAGCATTTAATTATTGAACCACCTTATGATATTCAACATTGTTATTGTGCTAATACTATTGTGTTAGATAGATTTAGAAACATTATTGAAAAAATTCCTGCGAATGAATAATATTAATGATAAATTGTAAAATATTAAGCTTGTAAAATAATAAATTTTCTTTTCCGATGAATTATATTTAATATTAAAATATAATTGTTTTTATATTAATTCTTAACAAATAGTATTTGCACTGAAAAAGAAGCTAGCAGCTTATTACAGGAATCTTCAGTTTCTCTTGTTTATCATAGTGTGTCGCCACCTACGTTGTACTAAAGTTACCTAGTGTTGCTACTTCTATTATAGATGTCGCCATTATCTAAAATAATTAATTTTTAAATATTTTGGAAACATTCTAACAATTACCATTATACTTATTTATATAAATTATGAAAATATTGTTCATTTTTTTTATATCTTTAACTATTAATTTAAATCTATACATTTACAAATAAAATATATTCATTTTTTGCTAATCACATTATGCATTGTATCAATAACAACAGTCTTTTATAAAAATCACTCTCATCAAATAATAATTCACATTATTCGCAA
Source organism: Lissagria laeviuscula (assembly GCA_030264695.1). Classification (NCBI taxonomy): domain Eukaryota; kingdom Metazoa; phylum Arthropoda; class Insecta; order Coleoptera; family Staphylinidae; genus Lissagria; species Lissagria laeviuscula. The sequence goes on along the minus strand of JARJDU010019537.1, from coordinate 3,858 downwards.
TTATTAAATCATTAAGATGTTATATTAACAATAAACAGTAAACTAATATTTCGCCGGTTGAATTCTCAACAACCGGTATAGAATTCCTCTCCAAGCTCCAAGCTTGCTGCCCCACCATATTAACCAGCTTGAACATGTTTTCGTTCGAACGAAAGAAGCAGTGATAAAATGGCCGTCAGGCCAATCTGACTTTGTTCTATTGGTATCCGTGACGGTCGCAATTGCAATTTTGGTGATGCTTTGTATTAATAATTCTTGAGATGAATTGAAAAACTTTATAGTGCGTGCGAGTATCGATTGCACTTCGGCTATTGTTACACATTGATTTATAAGTGATGATACACATTGGATAATTGAACTTTATCTATTTTGGTGAACTTGTGTAGAGTGATTACAAAATTTGGATGTTTATAGCAGCTTGCAATAATTAAGGTCAGTAAACAAATGGATTTATGAACGAAGATTTTTGTACATATTGAGTAAATAAGTACTTAGTACTTGTAGGACTAATGGGGATTCCTGATTGTAAATGTTTTCCAAAAATAAAATCAATACGACATGTTTTTTGATTTTTGTAGGAATTGAATTATTTAGTAAATAATATGAAGAATCTCTTGGTTCTTAGCAATAATATAGGGATTATAGAAAATCTCAAACAAATTTATGTAATTTGATTTAAATACAATATAATTGTACGAGTGGTGGTAACTTGTTAATTTTGATCAACTTATTGATCTCTTCAGTTAAAAGAAATAATCGAAGTGAAAAGAGTAGTTTCTAATTCGGATTAGCTTTATTAAAATCTATGAATATAAAAATTACAGTTATCCGATCTCCTCGTCTTTTGCCTTTGAGAGCTTGTATTAAGAACAAGTACAAGAGGAAGTCGATTGATGATGAAGATGGCTTTTCCTTTAGTATAATAAATGCTTGAAATACTTACTTATTAATCCACTAGATAAACTACAAGTATTTCATCTACTGCAATGTGTAATTATTGTTCTAATAGAGTCACAAAGAGTTTTGTTTGTTAGCTTTCAATGAAAATAATGATAATGATTGTGCATATGCTTGGAATTCTTCTAAGGATGATGATTGTTATAGGCATTTTTGTTCGGAATACATTTTAATGGATGCTTTGTTGATGGTGCAATTATGTACCTACCTACTTGCATATTTAAGCCTATTGTATTATTTTGAAAGACGAGCAACATGGTATTCAATAAGTAACTAGATTGTGTTCATGGATTTAACTATTCATTGTATTTCAAGGTTTTATTTGTTGCTCATTCTGGGTTAAGGGAGAATTATTCATTAGTTTAATGGTGTAACTAGTTGTAGATTTACTGTTAAACATATTTCATCAACAAAAATTGAGAATATTAAGTAGTAGATGAATTAAAATTAAAATAATAATTTAAAAAAAAATTTCGTCTTTTCAATCTTATATTTGTGTTCCGTGCTAAACTAATCGCATCATCATTATTCTGGCTCTACAGGGGTCTTGGCCTCCTCTAACTTCCACCTTTATTCTTTGCGATCCAGAGTAACCTTTGGCCACCTCCGGATGCTCAGCTTCTCTCGGTTTTTGCGCTTTTCTTGTTGACCCTTAAATATTTTCTGGGTTCTCTGCTTCCTATCATGATTTTAGAGACTATGTCAGCGTCTTCCGTCTGTTGGTAGAGCTCATAGTTGTACCGACGTCTCCACAATGCCAAATATCCTTTTAGCGTACTTTTTTCTCAAACACCCCCAGCAACGACTCATCTTGTTTGGACATGGTCAAACTTATAAATATGAGTTTTATCCTTCTTGTAAGGTTTTTTAGGTTGTTGGTAATTTGTTCATAAATGTATTTAGAAATTTGTCATCAAAATAATTTCTCGTATTTGTAAATTTAATTTTCTTACTTGTACCTCGTGATTTTTTTAGTTAAATCTTTCATTTATTTTAAATAAGCATGTACTATTATTTTGTTTCTATATATATTTCCAAGTAAAGTTTTATTAATGTTTACTTTAAAAAAAGTACAATCGCGCTCGTAAATATTGCAAAAAGGTAAAACATTAAAAGCGTTGAGACGTCAGTTAGTTATATATTAATTTAACCATTTAACTTATATCAAAATAATGTATAAGTAAATCTAAATATTTTAATTATCATTGTTAAGACTCACTTTGCGAGTGAATATAACGGAAGTTTGCAAAAATCTTATCGTTATTTCACATAAAACAGTCTTATCTTGACATATATTTGTTTATAATTGTAAACATAGAGATATTAATTTATGTATAATTGCTAATGGTTGACATTTTTGTAAGTTAATAATCTTGTTGTACAAATTATTATTAGAAACGCTGTTTTTCGAAGAAAAGAGTGATTTAAGTGTAGCAATAACATTTGATTTAGCAACAATAAGATAATGTAAACCAATAATATTTTTTTGGCTAGAGCTTCGAAAGAGGATTCTTTTGCTATATAACACGTTGAACTTTAGTCGAAGATGTTTAAGAGTTATAGGCCAAAAAACCGTAAAAATGACAAAAAATGAGGTTTTTGTCATTTTCGGGGATAAATATTATAGACCAAGAAATGACTTTAATGTCGTTACAAAGAGCAACTCAAGACGCACATGACGTATATGAGAATTTTTTTTTATGTTTGTTAGTTTAGGAGTTGCATTTTTGCTCAAATTTTTGTCATATTGACATTTTTGCGAAATCATATCGCACTTATAGAGACGATATTCTTTAGGTATATGATACTTTGTACTTTAGTCGAAGATGTTTAAGAGTTATAGGCAAAAAAACCGTTAAGAGGCCAAAAAGGGAGGTTTTTGACATTTTCGGGGAGAAATATTATAGACCGTGGAACGACTTTAATGTCGTTGCAAACAGCGACTCAAGACGCACATTTTGGTATAAGAACCTTTCTTTTCTATGATTGGTTGTTCAGGAGTTGCATTTTCCCCCAAAACTCGTATAACTTGTACATCTGACTATTGTAAAAACTGCTATAGGTGGTCATTACTGCTTAAAATCTAGTTGAAACAGTTTTAATTCAATGACGCAGTAGTATTCGTTGCTTATATGCACTTCGCAGAATTAGTTTTATCATTGTTTACAATATTTATATTTTATCACAGTCATAAAAACGCAAAATGAGTCAATAGTACTGTTTAAAAGCGATTTATCCCTAAAGAAAAGTAAATATTTCCTTAAAGTACTTAAATACCTACAAAATTCATTGAAATCATCATTGAAAATTTGAATCAGATTTAATTTATTGCCTACAATTATTTTCCTAATTCGCATGCATGATGTGTGTCATATCCTTGTGTTTACATTATGCAGATTGAAGGGCTAGGCGATGCCCTTATTTTAAATATTTATGTAAGTAGAATCACGTAATAATTTCATATGCCTAAGTAAAAACGGGGAAAGAATAACGTTAGTAGTAGTAGCACACAACGCATATTGTGAAATCGACGTGGTGGTGCATACCTACCATCTACTTACCTGCAATTTACCTAGGCACGAAATAATGTATGTAATGTAACTACTAACGTTTATTACTATGACTCACGATTTCCGTTTTAACATGTATAAGAAGTACTACAACGAGCGAAGAGTTTTCAACCTTGTAGGGATTATAAATGACATGCGTATGTAGAAGTAATTATGAATGCTGACTAGCATTAGCCCTCAAGTAAAATTAACCATAATGCTTGAAAAAAAAAAGTACAACAAAGGTGAACGTTGAGCATTATACATTATAATATGTAAACATTTAAACATTAGATCAATAAGGAAATTATATTCGTGGATAAAATAAATTTTGTTTTTCGATGGTAATTAC
>JARJDU010019529.1:0-10148 GCA_030264695.1 Lissagria laeviuscula | reverse complement strand
TCGCAGACAGCAATAACAATGCCGAATAGTATGTGGTACGTGGTAGTCCAAGCAAGATACATCAGTTGATAAGACTCGCAAACACTTTGGTCGAATGCAGGAAGCGCAGTGTTTTGTGCTAGAGTAGACGGTAGATTCAAGAAGAAGGAGAGATACTATACTGGCAGGAATCGTTGTCAATGTGTCAGCTCAATGTTAAATATTAGCTTGGGAGAGAGAATTTATGTGGCAGCCAATATCGAAATTAAATTATAATATTACATTCAATTCCACTGAGGGTTTTCATAAATATTTTCATGAATATAATAGGCTAAAAGAATTCTTTTTTATTTCATCATCGTGAAAATACTTTTTTCGAGAGACGTTTTCATCTAAACGTTGATGTAATATTTTATTCTGGTGGGCACGCATGTTATACCTACGTGCGTTCTTCTGCGTCCAACGCCCGGCAACGGCAGCGGATGATGTAAATTTTCATCGATGGCAGAGAACCCAAACTTATCCTACTATGTTATAACCGATATCCTTAGGACTTCGGTATAGGGAACAGTTGCAACGTCATAAAGTGTTTTTCTGATTTCTGCAAGTTCGATTCATCAAGTATCATACACATTTGAGTCTCAATGCCATTCAGCAAGGGCGATATTTCAAAGTCACAAACACTCATTTTGCCACCTTTCATCCGAGATTCCGCCTAGTTGGTAGATGGCATGCTACGTACTTGTAGGTAATAGATGCACGTAAGCGAAACGCGCCGTTAGGAATATGTTCGGCGATCGCATAAGAAGATGTAGTAGATACAGTGGCGCAAGATGGAGACGTTGCGATGAAGGCGCGACGTGAAAAAATACATTTTCCAGCAAGCAGACGAAAAATACACACACGCTTGCCAAATACCCATTTACCATTCACAACGAAAAATTGCGTTCGTAAATTGGTTTTACTTTATACTGTTTAAAATAGCACCGTTTCGAAAAGGAGTTTCTAAATCTATTTTGTGAACTGAAGTACGAACGTTGTGCGAATGGCGAAAATGCGAACTGACTCGTTTCGCGGATTGCGGATTCACCTAGGCATGAATAACTTTAGTGCGCGCATCTTGATGATGAGGATATACTATGCAATTTTATTTATGATGATGAAGTTTCCACACGTCACGATCCTCGATGCACTTCAATACTAACTGCGCTGCTAGGGTGACCAAAAGCATGAAGCATTTGCTGCTTGTGTGATTGTATAATATAGGTATGATTACAATGATGTCATAAAACACTAGTTATTTATAACCTGACCGTAGTATTGTTATAATTTAAATTTTCACCCATAAATATAGTTGTGTGTCAACCGAGCCAAAACAATGGAAACCCGAAAATGCAATCGGTACCCAAGCTGAAACAATGAATGTTTCATGAAACGCTTTATTATGCCGAATGTCAATCATTTAAATTATAGTAAAATATTAATTTATGTTTATAATATGAATGAGCATTAATTGCACCTGTCCGTCAATGTCAAATTATATTAATTAACATTCGAATGTAACATAAATACGAATAAAATCAAATCAGTTATTATTTGTAATAAAATTAATCAATCAAAAGAGTTTTTGATCATGTTTAAACTTAAATTTTCCCCACATATTTAGACTCAGGTAGTATAAGCGCATAAATACGCTGCATATATGAATGGCAACATAAATAATTAAACGATATTTCATAAAAGCGCTCGCAAGCTCGAGCCAAACCAGAGGAAAGCGACGTTATGAATTTATCATGGACCTGCTGCATGCGTGCATGCATGTAATGCCTCCTAGCACCGCGACATTTTTTCGTTTTTGCCAAACGGTCGCGTTCGCTTTCCGTCTTTGCTACTCGCCCACATAATGCCTTCTATTTTGCACAATTCTAGATGTGGCAGGAAGCTCGTTAAAACTTATTCATTAACAGCTTGAATTTCCACTCCATGGAAAGCGCATCATCAACTTCAAACTTCCATCACCCATATACGATTCATAATTGTGACACTAAAAGTATCCAAATCTACGCAAATATTTTCGTTTAATATGAAATTATGCAAATCGCAGACAAACAAATCCTACGCCTAAAATTCTTCGGCAATCTCTCAAATTTCTTTCATTCCATGTTTACCAGTTTAATTTGAACTTGTAAACTTCAGCGGCATTTATCCGCGCAAATGATTTATTATTCTATTTCGTTGTTTTTATTAAATTTTGTTTTGTCCTTATTCCTTTATGCCATCATCATCTCTGTTTCTTCTCGCACTTTGACAAATACACATTTAAATAATAATTCATTCCCAGCAGTAGCAGCAGCAGCCAACTTTTTTCTGATTTTCTCGCATCTGTTTACAGAATGCGAAAAAACGAGAGCTCGTCAGCGTCGGATCCACCTGATGCAGGAGGGTCGCACAGTCATCGGGGTTCCTATGCGACAAATGCTTCCACATCCGACTCTCGTAGCAACAACTTTAAGATTGGCATCTACGGTTGGCGAAAGCGATGCCTCTATGTCCTCATTCTCGGCCTACTGGTGATGGTCATCATTAATCTAGGTTTAACTCTATGGGTCCTTAAAGTGATGGAATTCTCTTCGGTAAGCATACTTTCAAATCTAAAAACATTATAAATGTATTATTTAATTTATGATTAACGTAAAAGTTAAAGCAAGCAAATCGTTGATAAACGCAGCAAAAACAGCATGGGTGGGTTTTTGGCCAAATTGAGGTTTTCATGTTTCGTCATATTTTATACAAATATAACGCGAGGTGTATTATGATCGTAATGAGAGGAGCATTTGTGCGCGATAACAAGAAGAGAGGAGACCGTATATCTTAAAAAATTAACGGTGATTAATGCCGAAGTACAAAAGCGCCGCGAGGAATATAATTGGAATAATGAGCGTCGCCGTGGTCGTCGTCGTTGAAGCGAATCGCCTCCCGCCTTCGTGAAATTATTCTGGTAATTATGTCCTGAAGGTTTTTCAGGCGGACGGTATATATAAGCTTACACAGCACCGAAGAGAAATATATTTTTTTCTACGAGTCTATATTCAGCATGAAACGATCGCGCGGACGTTTCACTGTAGATTGTTTCGTTTTGTTTTATTGTTTCATTTGCCTACCAACCGAGATTCAATATCATAGCGGAGGATTCCGATGGTACTTACCTTGCGTAATGCTGGGATTAAACCTGAATACGGTACGCAGCTGGAAAATTGCAATTGCATTTGTAAAAAGGAAATTGGAAAGGGACATTACATTATCTTTATTGAACATATTTTTCTTGTACAAAAAGAGAGTGCACATTAATGAGGGCATTAGGTTTGTATTTATGTTTGGTTTTTATTTGTATGATTGGTATAGATCAAAGCGATCCGGATCACTTTGTATAGACAAAGCGAGCAAAAAAACACTAACGAAAACACAAAGAACTCGAGAGAGTGAAAGGAAGAAGTTCCATTTAAAATATTTCGTAATTAAAACTTCTTTAATTGAGGAAATGCAACAGTTGTTTCCATGCTTTTTGTACATGCTTGTTGGTTTAATGTATTCATTACTGCATGATGGCTTTGAATAGCTTTTTACGATTCGTGAGTTTTAAAATTTATTCGTATCAGCAACAAAGAAGTATATTTTTAAATAAATTTGATGAATCACATATTAAAATAAAGTTATTTACTTAGCTTAGATTTTCAATATAATAATAACTTTAAAATATCCTAGAAAGCCGAAGTAAATCCAAATTTCCCTCGGGTTACTCCCGTCGCTTCCAAGAATGAAGCTCTCAATAATTCAAGATAATACAGATTATCCCAACTGTTCTGCTGTTCTGCTCATGATTGCGCAGGTCGATGAGTAGTGCGAGTAGCAAAATACTAATAAAATTTACCGAGCGGTAACACTAAAGCCAATCAATCGAATAGCCGTTTAATGAACATTTATTACATATTTATAGCCCATCAATACTTTATCGCATTTTATTGCAATTTTATCCTCACGATCTAAAAACTGAACAATCACAAACAATTATCATATATCCTCCAATTAATTTGTACATTATTTCAGGAGGGCATGGGTCAATTAAAAATAGTCGCAGGAGGACTACGACTCGAGGGCACTGCGTACGTCCTCGATTCCTTAATTACAAGCAGAATACGTTCAAGAACTGGCCAGTCAATTGTAGTGGAATCCAGCAAAAACTTGACCCTTACGACGCGGGACGCCCACGGCAAATTAGATAATATTATTTATTTAGGTGAGTATGAAAAACATTTGCGAACAAGAAAAGGGTCTACTTAATATAAATGTTTCTTTTAGGTAATGATCGTTTCGAGTGCCTAGCAAACAATTTCAAAGTGATAGACGACCGAGGGCACATTCTGTTCTCAGCCAGTCGGGACGAGATCGTTGTGGGGTCGGACACCTTGCAGGTGACAGGCGAGGGTGGCACGACGTTCAGTGGCTCCGTGCAAACGCCGCTTGTCCGTGCCGACTCCGGTCACGACTTGAGGTGAGAAACGGCGTTAAATTTCGATTCCTAATGTTTCCTTATGCCGCCTTAATCTCTTCGTTTCTTGATCTCCATCACCATAGAACTGAGCAGATCAGGACCGAACCGTATTGGCCTTACGACATTTCGTTTTCCCACCGCGGCGCAATCTGTTTTCGTCGCTAAATTGCCCCCAAAGAGTATACAGGTCATTTGGAAACAAATCCATTTGACCTGCATGAGGTCTTGAGATCATGCAACATTCAGATTTAGAGTAGAAATTAATAAATAATATATCTACATATTTTTTATATAAAAATGAATTTCTCAAGGAGGTCTGTCTTTTTATCATCTGCATACTTGAGTATTCTGTCTTGGGAGTGGGTGGTCTCGGGCCCCTTTTATGACTTAGTACCAGCCAACCAATCCACAACAGATGCGCTGCTACTGCCGCCGCCCTTTCGTACAAAATATATGGTGCAGTGGAACAGTCAAAATGCAAATTCAACTACTTTATCACATTTCGTTATTTTCCACGTGTGTACCTAATGCAATCCCAGGCTAAGCACTACAACCGGCTATTCTTCATAATGTAAAGTTTCCATACGTCAGCATCCGCGTGTTGTACCTCATACCCACTACGAACGAGTCCAATTTCTTTCTTCCTGTTATCCCGTTTGCCGGTTGGTTGCAACCCTGCAAGAACTCATATTTCCCTTTTTTTTTCTTCTTTCTCTTATATGCACTCAATTATTTTCTTTTCTCTCTAATTTATTATAAGAAAATTGAACTTATATAATTGCCATGAATATTTTCAGATTGGAATCACCGACGCGAACATTAGAAATAAAAGGTCCCCACGGCGTGCAAATCGTGTCGCGAGCAGGCGAAATAAAAGCGATGTCGCTGAACGACATCAAGCTGAAATCCGTCGAGGGGGCAATTCGATTAGACGCGAGCGTCATCATAATGGATAAAATACCGACGGCAATACCCAGCTCGAAAGTTACTCAATCAAAGAATCACGATATCTATCAGTTGTGCATATGCAATAACGGCAAATTGTTTCTAGTGCCACCGCATCATTACTGCTCCGACGATGGAATCGTATGTCGATAGAAAATGATTTTGCTTTCCTATTCATAGAGCGAGAAGAATACGACATTCAAGTCGGTAACAGCAAGCTAACAAACCACAACTTTAACGGTGCTAGACTTCTCTGGCAGCACATACAAGCTCTTCAGCTTGTGGTTGGTGGTGGACAATCTCCGATAGACGTTGCGATATTGTTAAAATTTACCACAATAGCGTACGAACAATAAGATTCATTGACCATCTACGCTATTATCAATTTAAAGTCTGTCTTGTCCTTATGTAAAAAATGATTTCAACTTCCGCATATATATGTCGTGATCCGTTTAAATGCGCCCCGTGAACATAAGCATTTCAATAAAAGCTGCCAACTCGTGACTTTATTAACATGTATACAGTCATCTAAAAGATATTGAAGTCACTTTGTATGTGAACTAGTAGTAACAAATTTAAATTGCAAGCAATGTACATACATGTAATATATGTATACATGAAATAAAATGTATTAATTATATAATATTGTTAGAATTGTAAATTTTATATACAATGGAGATGGATTATTATTAGAAATGTGTATGATAAGAAAGCATACTTGTAAAAAGATTGTTAGCATATTTAGACTATACTAACTAGGCAATATTACTTGCAGAGTAACTGAATGATATAAGCAAGCTATCGTTAGTATCATCAACGCTCTTAATGCCTTAATAAATAAACTGTATAGCATTATGAATAATAATCGGTGTATTATTATGCAAAAGTCATTTGAATTAATTGCATCTGCGCAGTCGCTAGATTATTGTAATTTTGAAGAATATATTAGCAATTTCCAACATGTTCATTACCACTAACTGCTTTTTTGTTTGTTACCAGAACCGGGCTTTATATATGGGCACTAAGGGCAAGTGTCGGTGGCACTACGTAAGAGGGGCACCGTCAGATATATATATATATGCAGCGGCAGAGGCTGTTTGATAGGGAGGCGGTCCGCCCCGGATGCAGTCACCTGTTTTGCGGGTGCCAAACGGGAAACAAGAAGGGACACCACACTTAACTTATGCCCAGGGCATACTGCGTTACCAAGACGGCCCCTGTTGTTTGTTACAATATAATGTAATGCATGACTATTTAAAAGACATTGCATACGAAATCATAACAATGGGTTGTTTACCTTAATGTAACAAACGAATATACCCACCTAGTTGAATGTCATTGCGATATGACGAACTAGTTATGCGTGTTACTTGCTTGCAGCTATGCAAGAATATTCTTGTCAGTTTGCCAGGCCGCGTGTTCTCGTTCAGTCCAGCAAAGAATTAAAATATATAATTCCTGTTAAAATAGTTACTGGTTCCCGTGACGGGTTAATGTGTGCATTACTTTTGTGCGATTTTGAGTTCAATTTTATACACAGGATGTGCCCAATATGTGCTGTGCTAATCGCGTAACTCTTCATCCGTTATTGGTTAAAATTCCTTATTAAATAAGTGTCAATCAACAAAAAGAATGTTTCAGGTGTATTCTTCATAAGCATTTTTAACAATTAGATTCTATGTGCTAAATAACTGTAATGATTGAGATGCATGTGTTTCTAGTCACATGGCAGTTGTTTCCTTATATGGATTTATTTGGCGATTAACCGTTATTCAGTATAAAGTAAGTTCAGATTTAATTATCGAAATAATTCTAAGAATTTTTGTATACTTTTTTAATGTGCGTATTCAAATTCTGTACCAGTGCCGGCATTAAATACAGGCACTATGTGCAAAAGTCGGTGGCACTACGTAAGAGGGGCACCGTCAGAACCGGCATCAATTTGAAAAATAATAATATATATATATGCAGCGGCAGAGGCTGTTTGATAGGGATGCGGTCCTGTTTTGAGGGTGCCAAACAGGCATATGTTTTAAACTAATAAAAAAAGATATCGAGCCAAGAGGGGCACCACACTTAACTTATGCCCAGGACATACTGCGTTACTAAGACGGCCCCTGTTGTTTGTTACAATATAATGTTGTATACTTTCATGAAACAAACAAATGTATACCCGCCTAGTTACTATAAATGTCATTGCGATAAGACGAACTAGTTATGCGTGTTACCTGCTGGCAGCTATGCAAGAATATTCTTGTCAGTTTGCTATTCCGCGTGTTCTCGTTCAGTCCATGCTGAGGCCTAAAGTATTTAATTCTTGTTGAAATAGTTACGGGTTTTCGTGACGCGTTAATGTTTGCATTATTTTCGTGTGATTTTGATTACAGTTTTATATTACAAGATGTGCCCAATATGTGTTGTGTTAATCGTATAACTCTTCATCCGAAATCCGAATTTATTTGGGAATTAACTGCCATGCAGTATAAAGTAAGTTCAAATTTAATTATCGAAATAATTCTAAGTACTTTTGTATACTTTTATAATGCGCATATTTAAATTTTAATGCTTTATCTCTGAACCGGTAACGTGATATTTAAAAGGTTTGTTTTTTACACGTTTTTTGTCTCAATATTATCTGAATATTAATAACATATAAGCAGAAAGTAGATAGAATTAGCAAACAGTGGACCGTGCAGAATATTAGCAATTACAAGCAAGAATACCTTTATTTAAATTGAAATCATTGGTTCCGAATTTGAAACTATCACTGCCGACGGCATACAACTCAACCGGTAACGAAGTCAACGCACGACAAGAGCGCTCAGTCAATGCGTCGATTCTTCTGTCTCATCATTGAGCGCGCCGACAGTAAGCACCTCAGCCGGAGCTAACAGACGCCAAACTCAACACGCGGTATCACGACGCGGAAGCTGAGTCGAGGCGTCGACTCTCGTGTCTCCATGTCGCAACCGCACCGACGGTAAACAACTCATCCGCTAGCCAACAGACGCCTAACTCAGTGATGCAACGCGGGTCTCAGTCCAAGAGTCGACCCGCTGACGATGTACAACTCAGCCAGCCAGTTTCTAAGTCAAGGCGCTGAACAACGGCGCTTCGACTCTCATGTCTCACTGATGAGACGTCGGCTTTCGTGGCGTTGACTCTATTTTGACCGACGAGGGCGCCGACGGTGTATGAAAAAATACAGGACAATTACGGAATATCAAAAAATGTGTGAATTTCTTTGCAGAAATTGGCGATAAATTTGATTTTTATCTGCATTTGTTTATATTATTGCGCGAAATTCTTAAACGTACTGGGTGGCAGAATTTTTTTTCTAATTTGAGTGACAGAACTCAATAAAATATTTTCAATCAGGGTATAAAATTAGATTTGCTGTAATGTGCATGACTGCTCTTATTCTACCCCGCAAATCCCCCTACATTATTTTTTGAATTTGTTTTGGCAAACGAGCGAAATCCTTGCAATATATTGTTCGGATCCCACTTTCTTCTTTTTCGCTTATTTGTATCATATTGCACGTTATTAGTAAACAAATTACATGACAGCACTCAATTAATTTTTTCAACCCTGGAATTAAATTCGCTTAGTGGTGATTTGCATGCATATATTGGGAATCTAGATAATACTAGCAATTAGAAAAAGTTTCAAAAATTAATTAAATTCGTACTTGTGTCTTAAAACATACATTTCTTGCGCGCATCTCGGGAACTGTTTGCGCTATAGGGATGAATAAAATATATTGGGAAAACCAGATTTAATTTGCAATTAGGAAAGATTATATAATGTTATACATTTTGGTTGGAAATGCTCAAAATAAATTCATTTAATTCGTGCTTCTGTCATAATACTTAGATTTTTTGCATATTTTCGCGTGTACCAGAGAGACATCTAGAGGGAAGAAATACATTAGGAAACTAGATAAAATTTGCAATTAGGAAAGTTTCAAAAAGTTATAAGTTTCGGTTGGAAATGGCCGAAATAAATTGATTTAATTTGTGCTTGACTCTAAAAACTTAGGTTTTTGATCGTTCTTGCGCATAACTCGCATTACTTTTGCTTATAATATTCGGCATAATTATTTAAAAAATTGAGTGACAAAACTCAATCAAATATTTTCAGTTAAGACATGAAATTTTTTCTGGGGACGTGCATGCCTCCTCTTTTGTACTCCGGACCCCACTAAAGTATATTTTGAATTGTTTGTGATTGAATATCAACTGCATTTGTTTATATTATCGCTGGTAATTATTATACAAATTTGGTGACAGAATTTGTTGACATGCATAACATGATTTACTTTAATAATATATGTTAGTGTTAAATTATTGTAATTTAATTTTTACTTATCATAATATATTTTATTGCAGAGTTCTGGAGAATAATGATTAAGCAAGTGTCGCATGCGTCCCTAGTACTTCTATTTATATTGGGATCACCTTGGTACCCACTCGCATGTTGGTAGACCTATTGGATGGGGCCCAGACCACCCACGTCTAGGACCGATTGTGACGTTATGTAACGTCGAGACAGTGAAATATCACCAGGGATAAGTGAGACAATGCCAACCAACTTTGAGAACCATTAGAAAACTTAGGTATGAAAAATCTGATTAGAGTATTCAATCAAACTCTCTCTAATATGTTTGAATTTT
>JARJDU010019523.1:0-11979 GCA_030264695.1 Lissagria laeviuscula | reverse complement strand
TTAGTAGGATGATGCTTCTCAATGTAACGATGCAACAGTTTCACATGCTTTCAGCATTTACACATCACTCGTTATGCGAAACATTGCTGGTTAAGCGGTTCATTTTTAAATAGTTTTTGCTCGTTATGCGAGGTGCTCGCTAAGCGATGTTCCACTGTGGTTTGCTGATTAAAAAAGTCCAAATTCAAAGTTTGGATTTTATTTGTTAACAACATTATACTGATATGTGGATAAATATATTTTTGACAAAAGATGCATATATTTGTGAATATTTGAAGATCAAAATGTAATCTGATCAATATTACCAAAATTATTATTATCAATAAAAGCGAAAACTGTAGCCTCCATTTTTCAATTTTTAATTTCAAAATTTCTCTCATGCATACTTTCTTTGTTTCAGGACAATAATACTATCAATATGCCTGTTATGCATCATCTATGTATCAATAACATCGGCCAAGCCGTCATCCAAGAATCACGAGCTCCTGGCCAAAATCGGCTTCACAAGGGTACGGGCACCCAACAGTCATCATCGGAAACGTTTAGCAGTGGAATCTCGGCATCACAGTCGTTCCGACGACTCCCACATGTTCGTTATCAAACTGCCACCAAATCAGCACTACTACGCACACAATCGGCCGAATCACGTCGACGCGGATAAGAAAGTACCCGTCGGATTCAAATCCAACGGCAAGCCGGGCAAAATTTACCATTGGAACATTCCCGTCATCAAGAAGATCGTGCAGGCGAAATCGAAGAGTCGACTCAATGACGACTCCAACCAAATTGATATCAAGTATTATGCAAATTGGAACGAAGTGCTAGACAAGCAATCGAACGATAATAACGTAATGGATATGAATTTGAAGAGTGGATCGAATGGTAAAATGGGCTACAAGAAGCCGTCCTACTATGTGCCGTCGACAGTGAAGAAGTCGTCGTTTTTGAAGTATTTTCCTGGTAACGGCAAGCCGCAGTCGTTTTATGTCATCGAGAAAAACAAGAAGAAGCATCATCACAAATTGTTGAATTAGTTGGGAGAGGGAGCGCGGTTTCACATTGATAGATCGCATACCCATGTTTAATTATTCCATACTTACGTATTTTTATGTTATTTATATACGAGGGTGGATCAAATGTGAACGAAAATTTTATTTTCCAATTTTCTTTTTAAATTAAAAGATGGGCAATAATTGAACAATTTTCATTTTTTTCTATCGAATTTGGAGCTTTCACAACCTCGGGTTTACCACTGGCATAAAGCTTTGACACATGCCAGACCGCGTACAGCTGAATTAACGCGACAAAAATTAGAGGAGTTTTGGGAGATTCTAAAACATTCGTCATACTGCAGATCTCTCTCTGAGACTTTCACATAGAGGCGAATTTATGCACCCGCGCACGCCTGGGGCCTCCAAAATCCAAAAGTGGCGTTACGAGAGACCTTAAACTGATAATGCGCCCAGTACCCCGCCAGCTCTAAATCCGCTGCTGCAATGGGAGAACAGCATTTTGGCTATGACAAAACCGTGGAGACCTTTGTGCGCAATTAGCTTGATCCCATCGTTCTACGATAACGATAACAAAAAGCTCCCAATTCGATTGTAAAAATGTATTTATTACAAAGCTAGTTTTCGATATGTAGAAAAATATCAATAAGAAATTCTCGGTTATGTTAGATCCACCCTCGTACTTAACAAGGAACAAGCACATGAGTAAATATATTTATATAGGTGTATAGCTATATGGATGGAAATGGGCGCTATAATTGATATCATTAAATAGAAGTGCAATTTAAGCATATTGAAATCGGCATCATGTTCAATTAGTATGGTATGCAATTATGCAATTGTTAATGGGCATGTTTAAGAATGTAATTTACTAAATATTTAATTATGCTATTAATTATGAGCCAGGAACAAAGCGAGAGACCTATGCATAAATAATATGTGTGCGTATGTCGTTTCTCTTTGTGTTTTTCTTATTTATTTTATATTTACATTTATGTGAAGGATATAATATATGATGGATGATCACTTGTTATACTCGTACCATGATATTCATTATTACAAATTTAAGGACTGTCCATATAAGTATTTATACACGTAGGTTCGTTTGTACAGGGTCCTTTTGTACTTTTATACATTTCATTTGATATTTTCATGTAAAATGCATAAATCATCAATTTATTTTCTACACTTAAGTAAAATTAACATAGTCTAATGATTAATATAAGACTCATACTGATACATATTATATTGTGTAATATATGTAGCTATTAAACTATTACTAATTATTGTTTGTCTTTGATTGTTTCCAATTGTCTTTGTCCGCTCAATAATCATTTAAATACAATGAGTTTTTAGTTTTGTTTTACGTTGCGGGCATAATTGGCGCCTGGGGTGCAATACGTTTTTGGCGCCCCCTTAACGTAAGATTTTATTTCAAAAACATCTCTTTAGCACAGTTTGGCGCACCTTTGCGAATGGCGCCTGGGGCATGATCGGCCACCTTGCTCACTTTTCGCTATTATACTTGTTATTTTGATTTAAATATGCTAAGACTATCTAAATAAGTTTTAGCGGATATTTCTGTAACATGTTCACGCACTTTTTCCCGGCTCACTGCATTACGGAGGTTTTTATCCTCGCTTTTCTCTTGACTAACCTAACTACAGGGTTGCAAATGGCCCCATCGATTTAAGGGGGGTTCTTGTTAGGTCCCTCAAACAAATGTTGAAAAAGTCATTTCTCACCGACTAAAGAAAAGTTCTACTTCTCTTCGAAGCACACCCCTTCGAAATAAAAGAAATTTTAGAAAGGGCGTCGGGGCTCTAAATTTGTAGTTACGCCGCTGTGTATTCGTTATCATCAAAATCTTCTGCATTATCTGGACTTGTGACAATTTATATATTGTTTTTAATATCCGGATGGTCAAAGCAAACAAAATGGGAGGGATATACTGCTTTGATGACTTTCTCAGTATTTTGCTTACTGCAAGGTCACACGAGTAAATGGGACCGCGACCGCAGTGTGCTTGTGATTAGAACGCAACAATACCCGCCGGTAGACCGCTTGTATTTGAGCGATTGCATATAAATACATAGTCTGGGTTAGTTCGAGGGTACCTTAATACAGATAAAAAATATAAAAGCAATTAACATGACAATGGAATGAACAGTTTGCTTGATTTTTTGCCACCTGTTTATTTTTACCTATCATTGATCAAACGTAACCATAGTTACACTATAACTATATTCTCTGACTTTTCTCTCTGTTACAAGCAGCTTCCGTTTACACAAATTACATTTACTTCCACCTCGCACAAGCCAGGTATTTCTACAAACAATTTTCTATACAGTGCAAATAGTTGCACCCAACAGATTTCTACACAAGTTATTTCAAAGATATACAATCAGCTGATTACAAGACATAACCAGTATGCAGACAGATATCACAGTGCCGAATACTCCTCCGACGCTTGTCCCTCGACTTCTGCTGGGTCTTAACACAGAAGTCAAAGGAAACGTTCTCTTTCTTAGCGACGATGAGATTATTTATCCCGTGGGTGGAGTCTTAGCCATTCACAATGTAAACCAGAAGAAGCAGAAGTTCATCAAATTGCCTGAGAAAGGAATGAACGTTAATTATATTTCGATTAGCAACAATAAGTAAGTAGAAATGTAATCCTTTTAGTTTTATTTTTAAAATTTCTTTGGTCATTTCATTTTTGAATTTATTTGCAATCCTCTAGAAAATATTTGGCATTATGTGAAATGGGCGACAAACCGACGGTAACATTATACGATCCGCAAACGTACAAGAAAAAGAAACAAATTCAAATGCCCATCGAAAAGGATATCACTGCAAAACGAATCGAAGCGGCGGCATTTACCGCAGACTCGAAAAATCTAATCCTAGTTGTTGGTGATCCAGACTGGTTAATGCTAGTTTACAAATTAGATAAAGCAAAATTAGAGTCAATGGCTCGAGCAAATAACAGCAACAACACTGGAACAATTAATCAGGTAATAGTAACAAAATCTTATCCAATTTATACATAAATTATTTATATCTTCGTTCTCTAGATTTGTCCAAACCCAAGTGATCCGAATCTGGTTGTCCTAGTGGGTAACGCTCTATATCGGAACCTTTCCTGTTCGGAAAACGTCTGGCGACAGTTTGGCTTCAACAAAGCCGAAAATATGAACATAGTTTCGGCGTGTTGGCTCACACAGGAACGTCTCTTAGCCGGCACGTCCCAAGGAAAGCTAATGTTTTTCGAAAGTGGCGAAATCAAACGCATCTTTCATGCCTTCGATACTATTGCACTTATACTAAAAGATGCAGATGAGCAAGGCAATACCGTAAGCAGTGTCACAAATCTACCGCAAGAACTATTCTCGGAGATGGGGTCTATCAGCTCTGCACTGGATCACGATGGCAACGAAGTCTCCCATCTAATCAATTTTGGTCGTGGATTTATCTTCTGCTTCCAACGCGGCGTCATTCATTTCTTTGAAAAAATCACAGCGCATAAGTATGTGCAAAAGGTAGTGTTTAAAGTACCTGACAATAACACAATTCGTTCGGAGGAAGAGATCAGAGATGAGCATGTTGACTACATGCATCTTTATTTCAATGAAATAAATCACGTCGCGATATCGCCTACGGAAGATAGACTGTTAGTGACCTGCAATGAAACGCAAATCTACATTGGAAAACTGTTTGGCGTCGAGGGCGAAGTCGCCATGGTCGAATACGGCTTATCGTTACATCACGGTCCCATTTGTGCATTATCAGTATGTTCTTGGAAACCGATTTTCCTGACTGCGGGCTCTTTCGATAGGACTCTACGAGTATGGAATTATGAACATGAAACTCTAGAGTTACAGAAGAAATATCAAGAAGATTTATTTGCATGTGACTTGCACCCCACCGGATTTTTTGCAACTGTTGGCTTTGCAGATAAGCTAAGAGTATTGAAACTGATGATGGACGATTTTATATGCGACCGGGAGTATCCCATTAGGGCATGCAAATTGGTCAAATACAGTAAATTAGGACATCTGTTTGCAGCAGTGAATGGCAATGTGATTCAGGTTTATTCCAGTGTTAGCTACGAACACATGTTCAATTTGAAAGGACACAATGGCATTGTAATTTGGTCTAAATGATCTATTATGCTTTATAATCTGCATTGATTATTATATCATTCAAGGTGACCGGTTTGTCTTGGGTTCATGACGATTACAAGTTATCATCTTGTGGGACTGAAGGAGCCGTGTATGAGTGGCAGATTTCGACGACGCGTCGCATTTGCGAGACTATCATTAAAGTGTGTCAGTTCTCAGGTATCGCCATTACCAACGATGGCAAATCGAATTTTGCCGTTGGTTCCGATGGCAAAGTTCGGGAAATTGTCAATTCCAATGTGTATAATGAACTACAAGTGACCTCGCATTCCCTTGATTGCATGACAATGTCCAATTCGGATGCTATGATGTTCACAACAGGTAATAATGGCACTGTGTATTCTGCGCTTATTCCAATTAATGAGGGTGCTGCCGTGAATGAATTCGTGTTGCATAGCAAAAAGATTGTTTCGGTAAGTGATTTCTTTTTTTAAATGTTATCAGCGGTGTTCTAAACGTTATTAGTATTTATTGCCAAAAATGCAATTTTTTACTATTTTTCAACATCGACGCCACCAACATTGAGACATTTATTGTGACGTGAAGTTCAGCGAGCGTTGTTGTTCAAGAGCACAACACAGAGGCAATTTTAGGCTTAGGTGTGCGCTTTGAGTCCCAAAATTTTAGGGGGGCTCCACGCAGACTTATCACCCTTGTAATTTTTTTATTTCAAGTCGTGTCACTTACAATTGACTGACTGATTTTGCATCACGGCAAACCATAGGCGCTTAGAGCCTCGACTGTGCCGAAAACGCCTCTGCACAACACCATGACCCAAGCACACAGTAGCTTGTTGCATTGATGGAGGAAATCTTCCTGCATTTAGTGACTTAGCAAGGGAGGCCATCATGCCTCAGGCGCGACTCGCGAAGTGGCGCCTAACTGCTCGAGAGAAATTAAAAAAAAAAAAAACTTTCGATAAGGGGGCGTTCAAAAGGTATGGTACCCCAGGCGCCAATTATGCTCGCCACGTTCCTGCCTGCATTGCAGGCCTATCTTTAAACAGTATTTCTGAATGTCGGTGGCGTTTCATGATCACATGGTTTGCTTCTTATTTTGGCAATATCGTTTCGGTGTGAAAGGAATGAAACATTTAAATTCTTCCTATAGCTACTATCTGCGTCCTTCATTATAGATACAAATAACTTATGACGATAAATATCTGATTTCAACATCACCAAGCTGTATTTGTATCTGGAGAATTGTGGGTGCCGACCAACGCATGATTCGAATTGATAAAGAATTTACACCTTCGAATGAAGTGATGATCGAACGCAATGAACTCATTGACAAATTGTGTCTCATTAAAGACCTTCAAGTTCGAATGAACGAATTACAAACCGAGCATTCGTACCAAATCCGACAAACGGAAGCTTCGCATACTGCTATTGTTAAAGAAATCCATGATCATTATGAACAAGCCATTGAGGAATTGCGGGAAAAGAATGAAAATCTCGAGCAGGAGCATAACGCTGAGGTCAGTAGTATTAACATGGAAATCACAAAGATGAAGAATCAGCATGAGATTTTTGTTCAAAAATTGGAAGCGAGCTACAACGAGAAGCTTATTGTTGAATATGATAAGTTTATGCTTCTTGAGGAAAAATTATGTCGAATGCGTATGAACTATGACAAAGAGTTAGAGGAACTTTCGGAAGCGAAACGTACATCTGAAGAGACCATTACCAATAATTACAAGTTGCAGTTGAATGATAAAGCCATGAAATTGGAAGAGGTAAGATTAGTTTTATATTATTAGCAGTGGTCGCTAAATTTTTGTTTGGAAATTTGGCGACCTCTGTTATTAGTACATAGCTGATTAGAATTAGCTTTCTTGGCTTTTCTTACATTTTAATTATGTTATTGTCCTCTAGTTAAATGAAAAAATCAGCATGATGTCGAAAGAAGCTGAGACAACTAAACAACAAATAGAAGAAGATGCAGATCGAGAGATATACGAAACCAAGACGCAATTTGAAAAGGAATTACGCGAAGAGCAAGATCTCAATGTTCGTCTACGCGGCGAAGCACAATCCTCGAAGAAGAAGCTTCAACTGTCGCAGAAGAACATCGACGATTTGATGCACACATTGCATACGCATGAAATCGAACAGCATAAACTGAAAACGGTGATATTCGGG
The DNA here is from genome assembly GCA_030264695.1 of Lissagria laeviuscula. Classification (NCBI taxonomy): domain Eukaryota; kingdom Metazoa; phylum Arthropoda; class Insecta; order Coleoptera; family Staphylinidae; genus Lissagria; species Lissagria laeviuscula. The sequence goes on along the minus strand of JARJDU010019523.1, from coordinate 4,644 downwards.
CTGGAACAAACCATTTCTGATTTGAAAAAGGAGATAATTGAGAGAGACCTAACAATCCAAGATAAAGAAAAGCGCATCTCCGAATTGAAACATAAAAACCAAGAATTAGAGAAGTTCAAGTTTATCTTGGAGTTCAAAATCAACGAGCTCAAGGCACAAATCGAACCGCGCGATCGCACCATTCGTGAGCAAACTGAACAAATATCTGATATGGTCAGCGAGTTAGAGACACTTCAGAAGATCATCCAGAGCCTCGAGCTGCAATTAACCGAATTGCGTGAGAAACTAAGAGCGTCTGATAATGAAACCAAGCGGGAAATTGTGAAGAACCGCGCGGCGAAGGCAAGTCTTAAACGGATCAAAACGGAAATACATCACGCCTCCGGATTCGCGCACGATGTGCCCAAATTGCAAAAGGCTGTACGTGAAATGTATCACAAATACAATGCGGACAAAGATTTCGTGGTTACTCATGCCGAAGATAGGGAAGCGAAGAAGGAGTTCATGCGTCAGCGGGACTTCTTGGAGCGCACGGTGAAAGGCCTGAAGGGGCAAGTACATAAAGTTAATACGTACACTGGCGAAAATCTGCGCTTGGTTGAACAAAATGCGCGATTAATTACGGAGACTAATAATTTGAGAAAGAGTCTTAAGATTGAGCGTAAGGAAAATAAGCGGATGAGTGCATTGCTCGGTTGTAATTCGAACCAAAATCCTACGGCTAAGCCAGCTGCACTTTTGGATCTAGCATTGGCGACGAAGGAAGAAATACGTGGGGAATATATTACCGTTATTGAGGTTTGCATATGTTTATTAGAGATAAGGGAGCTGCACAACAGTCCGAGAACGAATTGAAAATCAACAAACATATTTGAGATTCGGGCCAGTTTACCTATGTCAGTCAGCGATCGTGGCACAATGCGATGCGTGAGCCCGCATGCGCTTGATGGTTCTGCGCAGGCGCTAGTATATCCGTTGTTGATTGGTTGAATGGTCTCGGGCGCCTTTTCGTTCTCGTTCTCGGGAGCTTGTTGTAAATGCCCACATATACCGCTATGCATTTTAACTTATTCGTTCTCGGGCTGTCGTGCAGCGGCCTTATTAATAGCAGGTAATAATATTTACTAATTGCAGGATCGTGATAAAAGCATTGGTATACTTCAGCATGAGAATTCACGTCTACGCGCAAAGATTACACATCTGATGCTAACGAATAAACCAAGGATGTATTAAATATTTGCAATTGATTTTTTCAATGCGTTGCAATAAATTATTTGATGTTAAAATGATACGGATTTATTCTATTTGTGTTCGTAGATAGAGTATAATTAATTGAAAATGATAGAAACAGATATCATGCATGAGTCATGAAACATTAAAAATCAACTGAACTAAATTAAGGTCACGGTTAGCAGAAATTAAGTGAAGTAATTGAATTAACTGCTCTCTTCTCTTCGCTTCAGTCCAACCCAGAATCCATCATCAGGCGCAATTTGTAGGCTTTTTGATGTTATAACAATTGGAACCACAGTTCTTTCAATAACAGTAGCTTCGTACTTGTACAACAGATGTATCAAGACAATTTTCGCTTCCAACAAGGCAAAGCGCGAACCTAAATCAAACAAACAGCTAAGTATTGATGATCAATGAAAATAATTTTATTTCTTTGCTTACCTATACAAGCTCTAGGTCCTACTCCAAACGGCAAATATGAATATGGTACAATATTGTGTTTATTTTCTTCGGAGAAGCGCTCTGGATCAAAACGTTCCGGATTTGGAAAGTAATTTGGATCACGATGTAAGCCTACTGTTGGTATAGCAATCAAATCACCAACTTTTAAGGTAACAGGCACTTCATTTGGTCTTGTTGGTTGAATTGTATATTCCTTGGTACACATTCGATCTATAGCTGGTGCAGGAGGCCATTTTCGTAAAGTTTCTATAAACATTTAAAGATTATATATGTGCAGTTTTCTAGATAGAGATCAAATGTTTCTGCACCTGATATAATTGCGTCCAAATATGACATTTTCACAATAGCATCGTATCCCGGTTTACAATTCGTCTCGATCATGACTTCCTGAATTTCGTCAAACAGTCTTTCTTGTATTTCAGGATTTATAGCGAGCTCGCTCAAAGCAAAACACAGCAACGTCGACGAAGTATCAAATCCAGCAAAGAAGAATATAAAACATTGAGAAGCAATATCCAAATCTGTTAGGATCTCAGTCAATCGCACATCTTCCTTCCCCAAATTTGATTCTTCCACAACCGCAAATCCTCGATCATTCTCTTCTACTATCTTCTCGTGCTTCAAGTTTCCTTTTCTTGCCTCCATCAATAAATGAATAACATCCGGACGAATTGTCTTATGCTCTTCTCTATATGCAATTGTATCAGTAATCATGTCAATGAAGAAGTTCGACACTTTTTCCGGAAATATCTGCAATTTTAGCAACTTAAATATTTCGGGTGCAAAATTTGCCAGCATTATTTTGATGCCACGAAATCCGCCGAAATTGGTACTATCCTTTCCTGCTAAATAAAATTCATTGTTTGGTTCATTTAACGAATCGCATTCCAAACCAAAGGCGCAAGTTGCAATTACATCGTTTGCATATCGTGTGAATAAGTCTTTCAACTCGACAGGAATGATCTTTTCGTCTTTCTTTTGCAGGTAATATTCCGTTAGACGGGTAGCACACGTAGACATTAAATCGGACATGCCCTTCATTTTGCTTGCAGTGAATGCTGGACTTAGGAACGCTCGCATATTGCGCCAATCGTTGCCTTTAAGTGCGAACAAATTCTTGTAGAATAGAATATCTGCTTTGGTGGCGATGGATCGATGGTCTACGAAGTGATCAAAATCTTTTACACCGATTTGTTTTATCAGGTCAACGTCGTGGATGTAGAGTGTAGGTGAGGTAAGTTGAAAAAAGCCGCTATATCTATTATAAATCGGAGAATAATCATTGGTAAATTACAATTTGTAAATGTATTTTTTGCGCCACGATGGCGCCAGTATTTCCGGAGTTATGTGCAATGACAATTTCTGGAGCGAGAACGCAAAGATCTTTAATTGTTATCGGGCAGTTCCCGACGGATCTTTCAACTTTTTATGAGCGCTCCCACTTGAAAATTTAATCTACTTTACCTACGTATTTTTTGCGCCCCGATGGCGCCCTTGTTTCACGAGTTATGTGCAATGACGCGCTAAAAATACAATTTCGGGAGTGCGAGCGCAAAGATTGTTTTCGGGCATTTGCACAACGGTTCCTCAACATTTTTATGTGCGCTTCTAATTGTAAGTTTAATCAACTTTGACATAAAGATTGCAAATTGTAGTTGACTCAGAAAAAAAACAGTAATTGACATGAAAAAGATAAATTCCAGAAGTAAACAAAACACTTGATAACATTTCACTCAGGCATTGCATGATTTACGGTTGGACCATCGTGTTCCATGACTCAGAGGGGAAAATTTTTAAAGTGAGCATTTCAAAATATCAAGACAAAATACGTTTGTGCCTTTCATTAGAGACCGTTTGATTATAAATTCGGCTTTGTACTCGTGTGTTTATTTTCTTACTTATTATGTACCAAAATCAGTTTGATTAAAATACATAGTAGATAAATTATGTAACTACTCACCTGTACTTAGAAAATTCGTTATAAATTTGGCTTTGAACATCAAAAAATGATATTTTTTTTGCCATCACCGCATAGAAATTTCCTAAAATTGGGAGAGGAGTATAATGGGGGACACCACGTTTTTTCCAGTAGAAAATTGGTATCACAGCCAGTTTATACACCAGACCAATAAATAATAAAAGAAGTAACCACAGCCACATTTTATTTTGCAAATATTAATGAAGGTAATAATAGAATTACTATATATATTATAAACGGGTATCTGTAGTTCTCCGCGATGATTTCGAATGTTTACTAAATTGATTAATGAAATGGCTTGCTTTTATAAATAAGCGCAGTAATGAGAAAAAACACTCGAGTGGAAGGGAATGATCAATTTCGTGGCACTGGTTTGTTATTATATTTTGCCTTGAAATAATACATCGACATTGCAACAATTGTATATGTGGAAGTCAATTACGTATTAGAAAACAAATTATTTGAAAACGGCCAGAGTACAATTGTAATCCCACAAGGTTTTGAATTTACAATTTTGCTAGAAAATCATTGAATGAATGCCGCACTTTTCAGTGAAACGCAACAGAGGAAAGCAAACAAAAATAAGCATAATAGTTATAGATTTATATCATTTATCTTATAACAAACAAGGATTCGAGCTGATGATCTCTATCGCAGTAGGTGTCCGCGCAATAAGGAATTCAAATTCAGCCCATATCTTTGCGTCACTTACACGCCGCCAACAAATCGTTCGTCTCCAAGTTCTCCGCCATCTCCAAACTCCCTGCGGCTATCGTACAGCAATCGCAGACTCATACAAATGTCAACTGTGCTATTACCTACGTAAAGATCAAATCGGCGTTCAAAATATTCATCACTTGTCTAACCGATGAGCGAGACACTGAAGTGTTGATCTTCGTGCTGAAGGAGCATCCCAATGTCCTGCAAAACAAAACGCTGGTGCTGACCAAGAACGGGAATAACGACATCGG
>JARJDU010019514.1:0-12344 GCA_030264695.1 Lissagria laeviuscula | reverse complement strand
CCTAAAACCTATATACTCCCATCGTGCAAATATGACGCATGTGAAGCCGTATATAACATGGTCTTCGAGACGTTAATAAATTGCGCGCAATCAGCTGCTTCTTTTTCCTTAACATAACTCGAATCACACTAAGCATGTATTCAATTTTGCGTTATCAGAATATTTTGCTTAACGTTAAACAACCGCTGACCCTAGGCAGATTTTAAACTGACGCAGCTCTAGACGTGTCACTTTCGGAATTAGGAGGCATCTCTGGCTTTAGAGAGAATAGCAGCGCGCTTCTTACATCTGTGCACAAATCCGCAATTGGCGATATGCATTATCATAACTTGGCATTTTTCATAATTTTGAGCAAAAATGTAGCTGCTTAACTAACCGAGATAGACAAACAAATCATATACCAAAATGTTCGTCTAAAAGCGGTCGTTATGATAGTGTGTGGCCCATTTTTATCTATAATATTTTTCTTCTAAATCTGTAAAAACTCTCATTTTTTCATGTTTTGTGGTTTTTTGCCAATAACTTAAAGCAGACTTGATCAATGTTCAAAGTGTTACATATCAAAAAAATCGTCTTTTAATGTTTTATTCACCGAAATAGCACTAGTGGATTATTTACATTTGTATTAAAATTAATGAACATTGTAAGAGAGGCAGTAGCAAATTTAGAGCGGACGAGACACTAATACTATCCGTGTCAAGTCCCTTGTAAAATGACCTTACCCGCTATTTTTGGAATTTAGAACCATCTCGCTGGATTGCATAAATCCGCCACTGATTATGGTGTTTTGTCTTTGTGTTCTAGGGTAATTATGTGGTTTATTGAATCATTAACATTTACGTGGCCGGATGCTATAAAATTAAATGGGTTGTTAAATTTGCGGTCGTTTTAATAGTTTAAATAGATTAGAATCAAATATTAAATATTTAAATCTTTGTTAGTTGTCGTCAAATATAAATTTAATAGTTTCCTGTTTCTATGTTTTGCACAAAATATCTATTTTGTTGTTTAAATATACCTATAATAAAAAATAAAGCATAAAAATTGGTTTTAAGTATTTATATTATTTTATGTATATTATTATATTATTAATATATTTGGCTAATGGATTTTAATAAATTTCATAGTAGAAATAAAACGACTGGCATTTTTAAACTAATGGCATAAACAGAGCGTTTGACTAATCAACCCAATTAACCCTTTCAATTAGGAAAAGGTCGTCGTGGCTGCTGCCTGATGAATTTTTGTCGTCGCGCTTAGACTCTCCGCAAGCGCACTTTGTTCTCTGTTAAAGTTCAAACATTGCTCGCTTGCGTTCGCCCACCTTTCATGCATCGCCTGACTCAGAGCCAGACGAGTTATATAAATTAAAATATTAAAAATTCAAATATTAATTTATCCACTGCATGGATATACACGCGACAGTTCATTAGATTTCATTCATTGTCACTTTATTTCTGTTTAATGAGTGTGACTACTATTGGAATGCGTGAACTCACACCCACATAAAATTAAATAAATTATGACTCAGTAATACGAATTAAAATTTTAATTTTTATTAAAGTACAGTAGCATTTTACTAAAAGAGCAAATTATGACTTTGGATGACCTTGCATATTAATATGGATTTAGTATAACACAGCATGGAGCATAAGTTCTTTTTGGTATTGTGAATATTAAAAATTAAATAAATATTAGCCAGCCATGCCGTGCGATTATGACACATTAACATGCGTACATGACGTAATTAACGTATAGTATAATATACGACATAAAACTTCAGTGTAGAGGATAAAAGAATGAGGAATAATAAGAAGGAAGAATGTTGAACACGAAGCCGCAGCTTGAGGGGAGAAACACGCAATTTATAAATTTAGAACACGGAACGCGTTATTCTCTATGTGCTTTTTCATTCTTTCATTTTGTTTTTTAGAGTCTCCAAGGGCTAATAAACCTCTTCGTACTCATAATTATTAAATTAAACTTCCTGTTCAGTGTTTTGTCTCATAATAGCTTTACATTCTTTTATAAGACTCTGAAATAAATAAAATTTATTAAATCAGTTTTAGACACCTTGTGGCATATAATACCTATACTCGCTTGAGTGTTGCAAACTGTCTGCTAGCATATTCACTAAGCTCCCTCTTTTATACTTAATATTGCAACTCCACTAGCCACGCCTCAGCGCGGTCCGTTCGCTTTCCTTCCCGTTTAAAAGTTAAAGAGTAACTGAGAGTATACTAACTCCTACTCAATAGTTCACTTCTACTAACCACACCTTACACCAATGTGCCGCAAGCTCTCACCCTTTCTCAAAACCGATTCTAAAATATTGAGAACTAGTATGATCTGTCTATTTAATATTCCAAACACAAGTAATGCTGATATCTTGCATGTCATTTACAACGTCATCCATTTTTATTTCATATCTGTAACATTTTCCAATATTTAGCTGTGCATTTTTAGTAGCATCAGCAGCAGGAGCGTGTAAAGAAATCCCTGGCTCTTCATCTCTTTGGCTATTCAAAGCCTTCTCGCACGACTTAAATGTTGAAAGCGTTTGTAGCTATCCGAACGCGTTTGATGAAACGCATGAGACGTTTTCGTCGTCGTATGTGCACAAGAGGAGGCATTTGCGATTGCTGCAAGGCCGGGCATTTGCATTGCATTCAGAGGATCTATGTATTCGTTGAAATGTGTCAGAAGCGAAGTTTATGGTGCGTAAAGTAGCCTTGGTTGCATCACGTCAGTGGATGCCTTTGTAGTGACATGGTGTGCATAATGGATATGGTATTAAGGTTAAGGAATAGGGAATATTTATATATGATTCAATTTTAATTATTCTATATACGTCTAATTGCTGTAAAAGAGAAAATAATTTTTGTTGGTTTATTTTGTTTTAAGTTTTAGGGAATTACTAAATTTCTTTGGTAATATCCGCGAAATTGTGGCGAAGAGGAAATCTTGAATGACGAGCTGAATCCTGTGCGAGCTTTATGCTTCTGTTAAGTATTTTTAATTAAATGTTGGAATAGCTAGAATGCACGGCGAAGGTTCGTTAAATTAGTTCTATGATAAAAGCAGGTGAAAGAAAGATGAGTTGGACCGTATTTAGTAAATGAGCAGTTTTTCCTGATGCAACTCGTCCACTTTTTCTCTCTACGTAATTCAATTTTTGTTTTCAATTCTTTTTTTTAACTTTTTTTTTTTCTTTACCTCCTTGACATGCTAACAAAAATTAAAGTTAATATAAAATCTGCACTCGTTTAGACATGATAACATACATACATATATAGTAAGAATGTTAATTATTTTCTCTAATTAAAAGTTTTGTTTAATTAAAACACACGAAGAACACAAAGAAACCTTGAAAAAAAAATTTACTCTTGCTAGTATATAAAACACTAGATTTGTTGCTCCACTCTCTCTTTTTCACTCATCAACTATTAGAATATATACTCACATAGGTACTTTACTTGGTAAAAACTATGACTGGCAGTTCACAAAGAAACAAATGCATGGAATCTCGAAATGAAATTCTTGTTTACAAGGACGACAGAAGTTGCAGCGTGATTGCAACCTTTGAGACCAAATCAAGGTAGAAAGTGCATAATAGGACTGGTTGGTTCATACATAGCTATTATATAAGCGAAATTCGTAGCTTTCGTAGCTTGATGGAAATGTTCGACAGCCATGGAATCGAACCGTACCTTGGTAATTATAAGTAATAATAAGTCTGGGCTCACGTCTTTATGCACGTCGTGCCTGGGTCTAAACGATCGCGAGTATTTGCATTCTGAGCGCGAAACACGCACAATGTGCATTACGTAATTGTGTTTCTTGGTTATTGCTTTATACTTCAATTGCCTACATAAACTTATGCGGAATGGGATAACGTCAATGAACTTATAACTCAAATGAAAAGAAACGGTTTGCTCAGAGGTTGAGCGATGACTGGTACGACGTTCAACTGCTTCGCCTATTTATACTTCAGCACAAGGGAATACTAACCACGCCTCTTTCTCTACTCATGTAATCTTACCATCGTGCAGTGAATATTAAAAAAACGTAAAACTTTAGGGTGCTTGGTTTCTCTCTCACAACTTGAAAAGTGAGTGAACGTGGATTTAGGTGGTGAAACGCGGATTGTTGTTAACTTATTTGGGCTTGGTTGGACATTTTCAATCAAGAGGTCAATCTCTTCTTTAGATTCATACATCTCTACCACGATTTAGTAGTTGACTTTACTAACTTATTGCGCATGCTCAAATATCTAAGCCGTCTGAGGAAGCTGCTTATGCTGGTCTTGCCTCTTCTGTTACTTTTTCTATTTCACAAGGTTTGAAGTAGTGCTGGGTGCACAGAATTCTAACTAAAGTAGATGCAGGAACTCTAGCAAACTCAGCCTGCACTCGGACAATTTTTGGATCAGTTTTAAAATGGCCACAAATTTACATCCGTGCAATTGAAAATAAGATCCCTGACCAGTCGTTTTTAGTTAGAATGTATAATAAGGATAATTTTATAGTGCTTAAAATTAAACATGATGTAAGAAGAAAATGACTATTTCGTTAGAACTGGTAATGCTTCTATTATTCTTCTTCTTGAGTCTTTTTGAATGCTAATTAACTCTGCTTATTTGTTCGAGTATTATTTAGTTGCATGAATAAATAAATAGACTAAGCTATGAAAAGGTAGAGTAACAGAAAATTATTTCTCTCATGTTACTATATATATATAATGTTATTTAACAAATTGAAATAAGCATAGGAAAGTGGTAAAGAGCAAAAGTAAGTAAATTCAAGTATAGCATTTGTTATAGAAACACTGACGACGACGTCTACGAACAAGCAATATAAAGAGATAGAAATAAACGTAGCACAGGTGGAAATCGATTTAATCGCTTTGCATTTTAGGTAAACCTTTTATGCCCCTAATTAAATCGCTTTAATACTTGCAATATAGGAAGGTAGGTATACAGGTACCTACATTATATGGCAAAGTTTGAATTGTAAATATGTAGGTCGTGAAAATTGGCGGCAGCGAAGTAAAATGTTGCGAGTATTGTTTTAATTAAAAGCATTAAATCATATTTTACGTTAGGCCGAAATGTGCGCATGGAGAAAAACAGAGAGAAGTAAAACGTATTTGCAGCCATGTTACATTAACACTGCTGGATGCCATGAGAAAGATATCAGTTAATTTGTTTTATCCATTTTTGGAAAAGATGTTATTTTTTATTCACGTAATTATGAAATATTAAAAGCAATATGTCATGCTAAAGTTTACTAAAATAATCTTAAAATGCAGGTAGCACACTGGCAATGTACCTAATGTAGCGGAAGGCGTGGCTAGTTCATATTAAAAGATCTACTATATAAGGCAGAGCACTGTGAGCATTGCCGTCAGTACGATACGAGCTTGTCTAACTTGAGCATAATAAAAATTAAATTAAAATTAAAAATACATCTATCTAGAGTAACATGCACAAAAATAAATTACAATAATAAATATAGAAAAATATTGTTTTTTTTTTAAATATCAACTGTACCTACAACAGCAACAAACTCGAATTGTCTTGCCCGAGGGTGGAAGAAAAACGCAATCTGCTACCGCCTGCCGCTTTTACAAATAAAAATAAACGTAAAATAAAAATAAAGCGCGAATAAGACAAAAACAGGAAAGAAAAAAAATCTCGACTTGCGTCGCGTTTCGAGGTTGTTCTGTTCCGTTGTCTCCGTTTGGTTAGTATCCTATCAACCTTCGTTTGTTTGCATGGCCCGGTTTACATAAAGGAGGAAGGAAAGAGAGTAAGTGGTGCCAAACCAAACAAAAACAAAAAAAAAATAGAACAAGAGGGTTATAGCGGGCGCAGATATGGGAGATACCGCTTCAAGATGAAGACGAGATGATGATGAAAAGAAGAACTAAAGCGATATAAAAGCATTGCGGCAATTAGAGTTTTCTTGCTTTGCGCGATTTGAGTGTCAAGAGTAGCTCAAGGGTGATATAAAATGAATGTGGCGTTGGGTGGTGTTAAAGAGATCCAAGGGAGATCAGAATGTGAATGTTTTGTAGTTTTAATTAACGCACATGCTAGCTGAATTTTTGTATTTTTTAATGTGTTATTTCTCTTTTTGCTTTAGTATAGTTAAAGAGGGGAAGATTGGACTTTAAACGAAATAGGAAGCGATGAGAAGAGATATAAAAGTTTATAAAGAGTTTTAAGAGATGCTGACTGAGAACAATATTGCGAGTGAAGGGGCGATTTTCCAATGGGGATGTTATTTAACGTGTCAGTTTCTAGATCTAATGAACAAGAAATAACGAGAACACAAACGATTCCGCGTTGTGATTTTCTTTTTATTAAGGGGTGAAAACTCTTGGAACAAAAGAATTTTTAAGAGCAGAAGATATCAGACATAATAAACGCTGAGTGTTTTCTTGTAGTATTTTTCAAGATGAAAAGATAAAATGGAATCTGGAAAGAAATTGGATTTGGTTTCGTTTTGTTTAATTATTTTTTTGCAAATGATATTAAGGAATGTAAATCAAATATAAAAATACTATCTCTTATCTATCCTTGACGCAACTGCTACTAAATTACTAATTTCAAATACAATTTTTTTTCTATTATTTTTTTTCTTAAATATCTTAATTAATTCGAATAAAAGCCACAGATAAATTATTCCCAGCAGATGCTTGTTGTTGAGTGCTTGGTGATCTATGCGAGTTGGGGCTAACTCTATCCTGTGCGGCGGTGGAAAGCTCAGCTGAGTAAAAAAGCACTAAGGGAAAACAGATGAATGTCGAAAGGATGCGGAAAACGTAAACGTATCCTAAGTACGAGTATACTCTCCAACGAGAGGAGATGAGTAATGTGATGATTTCCCACGTGGAAATGTCGACTGATTCTTACCGAAAGGTAATCAGTGTATTAAAGTCACTTTATAAAGGAAAAGTAAATGTTTTTCTCAATGAAGAAAAACAATGCTTGTTTATTTTTAGTATATTTTGTTAAATGATGTTCCAGTGTATTTTATTTTTTCTTTATTTTTAGAGGAAAATGAGACTGAAGAAAAAGGAAACTAAGTGCGTAGCTAAATTGAGAATATTGCAAAAGGTGAAACATCTTTTGCAACAAAGTGGCTTTCGATAAAACGTACCGCTATAAAATATATGGACGTCTAGCTATAAAACGTTTCGATATGAAGGAAGAACGCCCATGGTTAGCTTGACGGACCAATGCTATAAATGTCGGCTACTATAAACAAAATTACCAAAGAGAAGGCTTTTTGGAAAAGGCTTACGTTTTGACCTACCTGAATATAACAAATATATTTCGTTCTCATCATAGCTCAAAAATTCATACGCTAATTGTCATGTTACTCTTACAATAATCATTATTGTTGATGCGCTGTATTAAGTTAAAAAAAATGTGCAGTGAGACATCGCTGGCAAAAATAGAATTAAAGTAAGGCGTGGCTTACGTTTATTTAACGAGCTAGTATAAAAGAGGGTATTTGTAAAGCACCCTAGTCAGATAACAACGAGCAGTAAGACTGTGCGCACTTCACTTTGAAAGCAACCAGTTTTTAAATAGAGTTTTGAATTATATTAATATAATAATACTCAAGACTTATCTTGAATTCAATTTTGTAGTTTACCCCCATAAAGTATTATATTTTCCCCTATGACGTGTCAACTCAAATATGCTTTCAAGCGATGTCTATTCATATAATGACGTCTTCTTTATTATATGTTCTTGAAACTTAATGCACCGTACACACAAGTGCAATCTTTTGAACAGTTAATGCTCAAATTTGACATCCATGAAATTCTTATATACATTTCACCCTTTTCCTTAAAACAACCTTAGTTCTCTTGAAAATATTCATAGCTATATTCCTCTTTTATTTATTTGTTAAACTAATAATTACTTCAACGCAAAGTACTTAAACCGATTTATTAAGCTGAAAAAAACTCTGCTTTGTTTTATAAAATTAGAAATTCTTTTAAAACACAAAACTAAGTTCTAATTAATTACCTTTAGGAAATTCATGCTGTTCATCAATTTCCATCAATTAAAACTAATAACTCTATAAGCATGTACATTTTCTCATCTCATTATTTATCGTATTCACCAATGCACTCGAGAGTCTGCCTATACATTTTATAGGCGTGCGCAGAATCTAATTGAAGTGTACGGTGCTATTAGTACAATTTCCAGTCGCCGGAACGTATTATCATTTTCGACCCGATTGCAACAATCAATCAACCACTACAAGTTCACAATCAGCAGCTCTATACATGTATTGCATGCAGCGCTGCTAAGCAAACAGCTATTAGAGATCTGCTAAAGAGCGTCATCGATTAGGCAGAATGCAGCATCAGGCTTCAATATTGCAGGGATAAAGTTTCCTCCTTACCCTCGATATCTATGTACTCGGAGAACATCCAGCTACCATCTCTAATGCATCCAGTCTGAGTGGATATATCTCGACCAAGCACGAACTGCATCAATTGCGCGGAATTATTCAATTATTAGCTGACATACTCATTACCGGTATGTAGGAAACTGCATGGCTTCGATGGATTGTGAATAGTATTACTACGAATATCTGTTTATTTACGGTAAAATGAATATCATGAATTTAGAATTAAGTTCTAAGCTTTTATTTATAGGAAAAGTGGTGGTAAGGGGCGTGGTAATAATAATCACGTCACATGAGTATAAAGAAGGGAGATTGCTTTGAGCGTTCAGTGAGTCCATGCACTGATTCCGGAGAAGAATGTAGTCTTTACGTAGAAATAAATAAATAGAAAGTTAAATTACCTGTGCTCTATCCTCTTTAGATAGATTTAATTAAAAAGTAAATTTTGCTTCTTGGAGTTTTTCCCTATTTAGCTGCCATCTACTTTTATGCTGTTAGCTGCCTACCGCAAGCTATAGGTTTTTTTCATTCTAGAAAGGACACAACGCAAATATTATAGCGTTCACCTTGCTAGCAGTTAAAACCAGCGAAAGAAGCGGCTGCAGCTTGGAGATAAGAGCGGGCCGCGCCGCGAAAATATGTCGGGACCTTTTATGAAAATGACAAAGCGGGCGAAAAAATAAAATCCGAATGCCGACGTTCTTGCGCAAATATCACATGCGTTCCTTCCCTTTACTTCATCCACCTTACTCCAGGATACCATCATCATCCACTTGAAATCTTCCTTTTACGAAGCGCAAGTAGCTGCAGCTCGCAAAGAAAAAACTGAGCTCGTTATACGCGCCGCCCTTTTTAGGGTTAATGATGATTTTATGCAGCAGGAAATATTAAAAGGACAGACTTTAAAAGCGTTCGAAGCTCAGTGCAAAGTGCTTTCTAATAGTTATGGTTATATCTATGAACAAAAAGCTGAACTTTAACCATAGTATAAAATTAATAATTATAATATAATTAGTAATTAAGTTTAACAAATAAAATTTAGTTTTTATTTTATAAAAAGAACTTTTTTCAATGGATTTACATTGACATTGATATTTTTAAAATCTTTTGTGTGAGTTTATAATATCAGCATATAGTTGATATATTAGAGACAGCTTCATTTTTCATCTTTCAGATTTTGACTGGAAATATATATGTGAATTCGTAGCTCTAGCGGTTTACGAATGCCAGTTGTGTATAATAAAGAACAGTCAGATAGAAAATCGAGGCTACGGAAAGAGAAGAAGTAGCATGATTTGGCTGCTTGGCAGCTCAGAGAAAAAAATTATAAAAATTGCAAGCGGTAGATGTATATCCACCCACTTGCCTTGCGGCAACTTACCGCCACCACCGCACCAAGTGCCAAACAGACAGCCGGCATGAGAGAATAGTCTGTGGAAATATATAATTTATATATTCACCCCTGCGTCTGGCATACAATGGATGTATAATATATTATTATGACCCATTGATATATGTTGGTTTGTATTTTTGTGCTTTGCTGCGTTTGATGGCATCCCGTGTTTCAGCACCGCAGACAGAAAATTGTGGTTTTCCTTCTGATTGTGCGAGATTGTAAAATAAAGGAGACAAACGTGTGGTTGGTTTTAAGATATGTAGAGGGGTACTGGTCGCGGTATAAAACTTGATTTAACAGTTTTGTAAAATTGTGCATATAAGTTGAAGAGCTAGGTACTGAGTCACTCTGGTAAAAACGCTCAAACAGTACGGAACTCAACTTGAAACAGTTATAACTGTGGCATGTGTTATTTTCTGATGTTGGTAGTAAAAATGTGCATTCAAATAGCATCAGATAGACATTACGACGTAATAAGGAAATTTGTCACTACAGCGGTAGGACAAATAGAAAACGAAGCGTGAAACAGAAACGAGCACACAAATCTTATCGTTTTCTTTCTTGTTCTCTTCTCCTTTTCGAGCTCGTATTATCTTAAAGTTAATAGCGTCATCAATTCATTGTAAAATGTCGATATTTTAATCAAAAACATCCAATTTAAAAGCAAATCTGACTCAATTCAATAACAAAACTTATTTCGATAAATATTGTAAAGTCTCGCGATACAAATATTGTAAGCCTATTTAAAGTTAGGAAAGCAGTGCACACGCCACCAGCATGTTTATTAACCAGATACATGCATAATAATAAAATCTATACAGAAAGCTTGAGAATGTCTGGTACGTGTCGCATTTGTGTCACGACTGTTAAACGTACATAAAACACTTTTCCGTAGTCCTAGTCATCGTCGTCGTCGATGTCGATGTTCGCGTGGTTAGTTGGTTGGCTGGTTTCGCGCCGTTCGGAAAATCCGATAAAAGCATTCATT
This sequence comes from Lissagria laeviuscula, assembly GCA_030264695.1. Lineage (NCBI taxonomy): Eukaryota > Metazoa > Arthropoda > Insecta > Coleoptera > Staphylinidae > Lissagria > Lissagria laeviuscula. The sequence continues at coordinate 1,525 of JARJDU010019514.1, read as the reverse complement.
TACTCCATAAAACGATTTCACCGATCAATCAACTTTTGACACCTTGAGAGCTGTATATATGTAGACTCTTATTCATGGAAATGTTTGTTTCTTTTGCTTGAAGAAAAGTTTTTCTTCAAATGGATAAAGAACACTAAAGCAAAACACAAAACGAATATTTTCTTTAATGGTTTTATATAAATGGAAAACGAACGATACATTTTGTTAAATAAAAACAATTTATGATTTATTGGTAAAGTAAAACGTTCCACAAACAAGCAGGAAGCAAATTGCGCTAATTAGAGAAAGCAAGCTATGTGCGATACTAACAGTGCACAAAACTCGTTGAAGAGGCGTGGCTGCTACCGCCGCAGCAATTTGGTATAAAAAGGGGAGTATAGATCGAACACAAGTCAGTCGTCTGTTTGCTTACATCGCAACCACATGTTTAACTATTTTATTTAAATTTTATTGATAAATATTATTTTGTATGCTTTATATTATTATGTTTGATCTTTTCTGCATATTAAATCAACTAGCCAACACAGCATTATTAATACGATCGAAACAGTAGTGCACAAAGCTGCAGTTAACATCGTAATGCGATAATATCGACGTAATCCCCTTACATCCAATAAAGTATAAGTTATTGTGCTAGTGGCGCAGCGCAGAAATGAGATATTGGAGAAATGCATGCTGCCTACATGCACCTCATCATCCCACATAGAGAGATCTAATTATGACCCGATAATTCAATTCGTACTCGCGCGACTAAATACACCCTCGATGCGCGCAATAAACTAATATCGTTACATTCAATTACGGTTACAACTTGTGTCAGTCGTCGTTGCGTAATAATTCATTATGGTCTAAAGGCATTATTAACGCCCCTACGAATCGTAAACAATTAATTTATTATTCATTTGGTATAATCCTTTGAAGACATAGCAACTCAGTGATATTGCAACAGTGCAAACATCCGCCTTATGCAAATAGGTTATCAATATTGTATTCAGACAATCATGGTATCTGCATGCGAAATGCATCAGAAGTAAATAAACCAGTTTAGTGTTAGAATTGAAATAAATTCTAAATTTGATACATTAGAATTTCTGATTGCTAATTTGTTGATTAGCTATGGAGTGATTTAACGACGGGTGCTGTTGCCACAAGCTGTGCGAGTTAATGAGGCGTTTTGGAAACATAGCATTGGCTTTTGTGTCGTTATCCTTCGTCGATGACCCGTGAATTAACCCCTTTTACATGGATGATTTTTAAAGAATCGACAAGCACTAGTGTAAAGTTCAAGGCTGTGCTTGCTTTCTGACCTACAGGATTGATTGATTTTTGTCGGGAATTAAATTAATTAAAAGATAAAATACAGTCAAGTTGATTTCTAAACAAAAAACAATATTTTCGAATTTTTTATAGCATTTGAAATGTTTTACATTGACTCTGGTTGAAAGAGGCGTAGCTTATCTGTGCGCATTTGCAAAATATAAAAAGGGGAGCGCTACCCTATCCGTAATCAGTGTTTACCTAGCAT